>SCLH01002325.1:0-13895 GCA_004367855.1 Oikopleura vanhoeffeni
GAAGCACATTTTTTTTCGGAAATTTTTTTACGTGACCTTGAAAAATTCAGATTTTTTGTTTGGGGCCGAAATTTGAAAAACCCACCTACAAAGTTTCTGATTGTTTAGAGCTAGTTTTTGCAAAAATTTTGAAATTTAACCTAGGAGGAGATAGATTTTCCGGTGAAAAAGTCCAAAAACCGGAATTTGGACCGTTTTTTACGTATTCTAGAATAAATATAGCACTTACCGACAAAAGCTCACCTACAAAGTTTTGTATACTAATTATACAGGTCATGTTAAAATTTGAGTTTATTTCAAAATAAAACCTGGGAGTAGATAGATTTCCGTTTTGGCTTAGGTGGCTCTTGTGCCGCTTATGTGTGAGGAGCGTGGTCATAAAAAAAGTGTTGGCGCGTTAACATTTACAAAATGTTGACGAATTTTTAAACTAAAATAGTCTTGATAAGCCTTTCGTTCGATTTATTATAATCATTTTCAATCACGGTTTTTGCGATGTGAGAAATTTGAAATTTTTTTCGCAGAGTTGCAGTTAAAACAATTTGAAATAGTAGGCTCGAAATTGGTGATTAAAGCCTACTATTCGACTTGTTCATAAAAACCGTGTTGCAAAAAACCGTGATTTGAAAATGATTATAATAACTCGAAAGCTTATCAAGACTATTTAGTTTTACTAAAAAAATGCCTTAAATTTTATCTCCAAAACCAGAATAAATCTGAATAATATCTCATTGAAGACGTATTTCCGCTTAAATTTTTATCGAGAATATGTCAATTTAGGGACCGGGATACCCTTAAGAAATTATTTTTGAACTCCACAGTGAATCAATGTTGTCAAGGGATGATTTTCAAACCACCTGAAAATTTTCCGAGTCAACAATTTTCCCGGTCTGAGATACTTTGAAAAAATATTTCCAAAGCCTTTGATTTTAAACTAAGCTCAACAACGATCTCCATGCGTGAGTATATATTGGGAGTAAAAAAGACATTTTAATTGATGCAAAAAATCTTGGTATTTTGACCCAGTGAGAACCGTTATAAATACAATTTATTGCGTGATTAAAAATTTACCGAAACTACCCCATATCGAATAGTTTCCTTGTCAACATTTGCCATCATCAAAGTATATGCGATTCAATGAGAAGTTTTAAAGCTAGCCTAGCGCCCGAGTTAAAAGTGACGTCGAGACCAAAATTGATTCGTGAAAAATGCCAGTAGGCTAGAATATAATAATCCGACTTTCGAGAAAAGAATATCATTAAATCCTGTTCGGCATTCTTTATATTTTAAAATTTTCAAGATAAAGTACAATCCGGCCATAATGGATTTGGAAGAACAAATCACTTTTGGTCTCGACGTCAGCGAAACTTTTCCAATGTCATATAACACTTTTTGCTTGCGTGTGTAATATCGGATAGTATATCGGCTATACTGTAAGTTGGCTATATTACTGTAATGTTGACGTGTATACTTTTTTAGACGTGTATACATTTTTTTAAAATGAAATAAGCGAAAATCGATCAGCAATAAAATTTTACATATACAATAGGCATCAGGGGTTGTTAGCCACGCGGGTTGGCAAATTGCATTATGCGCGTCACTGATTGGCCGGCTATACAAAACACATAGCCAGAGAATTGCTGAATGCAACATATTTCTGATTTGTATTGTATATCCTTTTCTCAACCTAAGTCAATCTTAAAAATGCTTGCTATCTCTATAGCGCGTGTTCGAACCCCACTAATTTTGTCTTAGTGATTGCTTGAGTGATTACACACCGATCAACTTTGGCGGTCTAGAACACGCGCTATAGATATAGTTAGCATTTTTAAGATAGACTTAGGTTGGGATAAGGATATGCTGCATATCATATGCATCAGAAACTTATTTTAAATGTTAATTAATTTCTTATATCGGGAAAATACCAAAATTGCCAATGTGATATTAAATTATTCAATTTATGATACAAAAAATAATGCCGGAAATTTTTTTTGATTTTATTACAAATTTTATGCTTTTTATTGAACCCGGAGCTCAATCCCCCTAATATCTAGAATTCTTGAAATGTGCAAAAATTGTGATTTTTTCAAATATCCTTTTTCGAATCAAAGTGAATCTTGAAAATGAAGGTGATCTCTTTCGCGTGTGTTCAAATCCCACTAGTGTTGAGTTAGTGATTGTCTTGGGTATAATAATAGGCAACGGATTTGAACACGCGCTATAGAGATCACCCTCATATTGAGGATTCACTTTGATTGAAAAAAGGATATTCCGAAATAAAGTCTAGTTGAACTTCGCTAGTTTGGTCTAGTACATTATACTACTATTAAAGTACTACTAATGTACTAGACCTAACTAGCAATGTCCAACTAGACTCTATTCAGGATATTGTCGATTAACAGTATAGCCGATTTACTATCTCACCCGTAATTGGCTACTTTTGAGTTTGCTTAGACCAAGCCTGTAGCTGAATACAATTCGCTGGAATAATTCGTATAAAGAGGGTTCAAAAACCCTCTCTATTTTGTATTCGTTTACGTTACAAACTGCTCTAGTTCCTACATCACTATTCTCTCCGAAAAATTGAAGATTGTAACTCGGCGTGCCATAATTTACCTAAACAATGTCTTATCGCCGAGTCCTATTCCATCCCCGGTCTTACACTATCGTTCATTTAAGACTAGTTCCTTAGAAAAAGTTGTGAGTCAGTTTTGATAAGGAGAAATGTGTGAAAAATCCAGTGCGGAGGCGTAAATTAGAAGGATGGCTTTTATTTTTTGGCGTAATCTGTCGCCGTAGATTGATAGGAAAAATGACCATTGCATCAGTGCAAAAGGGCACAAGTAGATTTTGTTGACAATTTTTACTGATGAATGTCTGGAATTTTCGAGATAATTACTACTATGGAAAACACAAATTAAAATTTGAAATTTATGAGCCGGAATTTAGAAAACATCAACGTACATGGTGGCACATTTTTGCTTCCGTTCTTGATTTTTGCACAATGTACTATCCGCCAATCAAAACGTTTGAATCACTTACTACGTCTTTGCCAAATTTAAACGTTTTGATTGGCGGATAGTAAATTGTTCAAAACTCAAGAACGGAAGCAAAAATGTAACATGCTGTATACAGTGGGTGAGACCAATGGGCAACACACGAGCTTTTGGCCAAAAGTGTTGCCCATTGGTCTCACTGTTGCCCATTGGTCTCACCCACTGTATTGCAAGAATTTCAAGTAGCGTCGAGACCAAAATCGATTCATTGTACTCAACCCGATAAAGCCGCGTTCATATCCCTACTAGAGCTTATAGCGCGAATTGAAATAGATTAAGAATTTTGAACGGGATCCAATGATGTTATTCTTCAAAAAAATTGATGAATAATTATATTCTAGCTTAATGTCATTTTCAACGAATCCATTTTGGTGTCGACGCCACTTGAGACTCCGCATGGTGCTTTTTTCTCGAGCCCGGTGGTAGTCGCAATCTTTGTTGAAATTCAAACTAAATGTACAAACTAACATTATTCTGCAATTCGAAAAAACTGACTTGTCACCAAGAAATTCACGTTGAGATGTCTCGGGCTAAAATGTCCCCCTCCTGAAACAGCGGTAATCAAAAAAATTCAATTGTTTTCGTCTTGCAGTTTAAAGAGTAAAAATTCAAAATGTTGATTAAATTAGACGTTCTAATAACCATCAAAATTTGTTTAGCATTTAACCAGAAAAAAATTCAAACAAAAAGTTCATGAAAATTGATTTTTATAGGTTCACTGGCTATCTTAGTTGAATCAAGACTCAATCTCAATTTTACGCCCGATCACTTATTGTGATCGTAATATAAAAAAAAAGAGGATCTTTAGGCCTCTACTTTCGCGTTCGCGATTGGACTTATTTTCGAAGCTTTTATGGCACCACGTCGGGATATACGATGCTTTCATTGGTCAATCATGGGTCAAACACGAACGCAAAAGTAAGAGAGCGATTTATTTGTGTAAAAGTAATAGTGAGATTGTCTTGAGTTTGATTAGAATATGNCGCCCCCCCCAAAAAATACGAAAAATGGAAAGAATAATATGTTGCACGTGTCGATTACGGGGCCCACACGAACAAATTAGCGCCACTTTTAAGCCAACATTTTAATATAATTCGGCTTTGAAAACGACTCATCCGATTGGTTCTGAGATAGCTTTAAACTAACACAAATATTACCTCCCAGAAACGAAACTTCGCCTCACACCCAAAGCCTATCTGGGCACTTTTTTGAAGCGCTTATAACGGGAAAACTGGAAAAGTTATTTCAATTTACCTTATGTTTCACTGATTGAGATCAAAAGGATAGAATTAGTTAGATAAACACATATTATTTGAAATTTTCGAAAGTCTGTGAAAATCGATAACTGCGAGAGAAATTATTTATTGAGGTTTACTCACCTTGTATTATTGGGAAACATACATTTTTTACAATGACATATAAGTTACAAATTAACAAGTGAAACTAAATTTATTATAACTGGTCTCAAGATTTGAAATATGAAATATCTCGATCGCTTTAAAAAAACAATTATCATATCGCCGCGCGTTAAAATATATGCAGCAAATGTGAACAATATTGCTAATACAGCTGATAACTCAGAACCGTAACCACCTTATGTTCTACCTTGAGCGATTTGTCTTTTTGGCTTTATTTGATTAAATTGCCGTTCAATTCCTTTCGGAAAAATATTTTTTTGTAAAATGTTTTTTTTTCATTATTTTGAGTTTCATTAAATCACTTGTGAAAAAATTATTCTTCGTATAGAGACTGCAAGAAAAAAAAACTTATATTAAAGAATCTTCAATAACTTTTCTTTAAAAACTGGCTTCCTGAGAATTTCTATTTATGTATCGTTTTCACACAATAATTATTAGAAATTTTGGCGAAAATTCTAAAAAAAAGTAGGAAGACATATCTTTTCGAACGCTAATCCGTATAAAATTTAAGAATATTTCTGGAAAATGAAATTGTTAATTCTATGACGCATTTGAATTGTAGTCGTGACGAATGTTATTCTGCGCCGTTTTGGCCCTCGAATGTTTTTTTGCCCTTCAGATAGTCAAAGGGTGTGAGGGGGTTAAGACAAATAAATAAGAAAAGAATGGTCGATCAGATCATTCTTCCAATTTTTAAACAAATTGAAATTAAAACATTCAATAATCTCAGAAACAATCAAAATGGTTCGATTCGGATCTATGTTTTAATTATTCTAAATTCAGGTTTGAGCTTATCTAAGAATTTTATCGCATGGAGTCGTTTTAAAAAGCCAAATTATATACAAATTTGATTCTTTGCTCTCTAGTGCTCTTAGTGGTGATTTGGAGTCGAATTTATTAAAACGGACAAACTGGCGGGTTGGTTTAATTTCTACCCACTGTTCAGAAAGGGCATGGTAAAGGGTTAAATAAATTCGTCAATATGAATAAAATAAAACATATTATATTTAACTGTTTTTTGTCACAAAATTGATCCAGGAAAAAAAAGTTGACCTTAGTTTATCTCAAAGAAGATTAATTCAAAACGGCCATTGTGAACCGCAAACTCATTTAAACTCTTAGGTCATTCAAATTTTTGTATGGTTATACATTATAACTAATTAATTTATCCTGGTTAAATCTCCGTTCATTTTTATAAAAAACAGAATAAAAGTCATAACTTATACAAGTCATAAGCCTTAATTTTACGATAAGAAAAATATTTTGTAAACCGAAAATATTATCTATAAAATTAGCAAAACAATCCAGCCCAGGACGAGAAAAATATAAATTATATAAATTTATCTGATAAATTTACGTAACATTTAATGAAAAATAAAGAGATGAGCCTTAATATTTATGATAAAGAAAATGTGTTTATGACCCAACATGATATTTACGAAACTGCGAAAAAACTGAACTCAGAAAACACAATAATTTATCTAAGTTTTTTTGTACAAGAGTTTGTCTTTGTCAAGTCTTTTGTCAGTTTTCTTGTAAAGAAAGTTACGCACATGCAATTAAAAACGAGGAATCTATTTAAAAGTGCCCGAATTTCGGTACTACTGCGACTCGAACCGTGTTGGGGAAGTGTTAGCTATGCCGTCGGTCACGGCACGCCAAAATTGACGGGTCGTAATAAATTTATTAATGAGATTTTTTGGAACAGCCTAAGAACTCAATTTCAGCCAGTTTCACAGGTAATGGGTCACAATAAAACGCACCATTGATACAAGCCTGAAATTTTTTTTCTTGCGACCGTATAATTTATTTTAAAAATGCATGACATTCTGCCAGGATGATCCAGGGAAAAAAATCTGGTAATTTTAAAATCCATTGATAGTTCAGATTTTGATTGATAAACGAACCAAAATTTCATGCATTCTCGTTGATTAAATCTAACTTATCTATTCCTGCAGAAAAATTCATATTTCATGATCTAGAACTCTTGGTATGTTACTTAAACTCCGTAGTGTCTTTGCAACATGTGCCTGCCTTTATCGCCAATTTTAGACCCATTTAATCATTAATATAAAAATTTACAAAGTATTGATGATCAACTATTGATAATGACGTTTTGTGCGTTTTTTTTCTCCGAAAATTTGTACTGTATTCGACAGTTACTATTTTTTGCAAAAAAAATTAAATCATCAAGGAAAAGCCTTTTCGACGGACTCAAAAATTCTAAGACTTTTTTCCCATTATTACCATCCCTAATCAAGATCACGTGACGTATTATTCAAGAGAATGTAAAGGTTGGCAAAATATACTTTTTTTTTCAAAAATTGACATCTTATATTCACATTATTTGAAAGAAGTGAAAGTGGTTTTTAAGAATTTTTAAGACTTTTCCTCAGTTACACTCAAAGCACCTAACGATCACTGTGACCTTGCAAATTAGGAAATAATGCGTTGGATAAGTAAAACATAATAGTGATTCAAAATTACGCCGAAAATATTTTGTGCGCGAAAGCACCACTAATTTTAAAGGTTTTGAACATAATTAAATTTTACCAAAACGTCACTATCATTATTTTTCGAAGAAAAAAGATTAATCTTTGACATATTATCATAACCTTATTTTTGATTATTTCAGTCACGTGATTCTTATTACGACTTGAGTGTAATGAGAAAAAAGTTCTTAAAAACCGTTTGAAGTTGCCCTGGAATTTCTTTTGACGTAATTTGAGTATTTTTTAAAATTACTGTACAATGATTTTTTTTTTCAAAAATACTAAAGATCACGTGAAGCCCCTTAAAATAATGTCACGAATTTATGAAGACTTATATTGCTTTTATAATGGCCATCCGTTAAATAGAGCAGTTCTAGAGTCTAAACTGTCCGAACATAAAGATAAAACATAAGAATTCGTAGGCGACAGAAAAGAAGAAGAATAAATCGAGTCGGTGTCTAGTGTACCCAATTTGGGTACGCTTAAGCACGCCCGTGCTTTCCGTACCCAAAATTGTCTGCATTAAAATTTTTTTTTTTTTTATTAGGTCAATTTGGGTACGGAAAACACGGGGCGGTGCTAGCGTACCAAATTTGGTCTGAAATGAAAGAATATGTTGTGAATAAACGCAAACGTCAATGGTTATGCGCATAGAGTGTTTGAATTTCACCGACTGCACTGGAGCCAGTGATAGGCATAATTATGCCGGCATAAGTAGAGTATGTTACCCGGAGACTACCTGCAAATACCTAACACCCCTTAGTCCCGGAAATTTCTTTGAGTTTATGGGATGTATAACTTTCTCAATGAAGAATGTTCTGAAACCATGAAAAAAATATGGAGCCTCCAAGTGGTCACAATTAGAGCTATGAAAGAAACAACCTTTCGGCTTTAAACCGCGCGTATAAAAATTGGATTTGTTATTGATTTTTTGTTGCTTATTATAGCCGATTGCGTTACAAAGCTTTTGCAGATAGTCCCCCGGTAACTGACCCACTTATGGGCCAGAAGTTTATGCCTATCACTAGTGCTCAAGTGCAAGCGTGGAATTCCTTAAAGCCAACTCCTAATTACACAATAATCATGAACCTTGCGTTTTTCACAACATATGTTTTTTAATTCAGACCAATTTGAGGACGCAAGCACGCCGGTGCTTTCGTACCCATTAAGCAAAGTATAGGGAGGACAAAAAATCCGATTGGCCAATTTGGGTACGAGAAACACGCTTCCCAAGTAAATCGTCCACCACAAAAATTTAAGAGTCATTTTACTAGAGAATTTGTTAAAACATTCAATTTTTTTTTGCAGATTACATACCCAAATTGGTGAGGGTTTTTTAATATTTAAATTTTAAAATGTCAAATTACTTTTTCTAAATTCATGTTATTTAATGCACTCGTTTCTTGAAGAATCGGCGAAAAATGAGAGAGTTTTTAATTTTCCTTATTACACATTTGATGACTTTTTTATAATTTGTTTTAACAAAATTGGTTTTATAGGACAGTAGAGAAATGTTTTTGAATAATTATGATTACATTGAAAAAATATATGTTGATAATGGAATCGTCGTTATAATGCTTGAATTCAAAATGCAACACCACGGATTGGTGCAAGACACTACGGGAGTTAAAATTCAAAATCTACCCAAAGTCGATTTTGTTGATTTAAATGGATATTTGAAACATTTTTGTGTTTAGACTAAAACTAACTCAATGTTGGATTTTTTGAAACCGATATTAACATTTTCGGACAATTTCAGAAAATGGATTCTATATTTTCACTAAGTAAGCAATTAATAAAGATTTTTCCAAAAAAATATATTTTTATTTGGCTAAATTTTTAGCCCTAAAATTAAAAATAATTTCCTGGTAATATTTAGCAAAAACTTTTACCGGGCGTTCCTTAAAGTCTAGTGGACCATAAGTACTAAGAGTGTAAGTATTTATTAGTTTAAAAATTAGTATTTTTTAAATTTACTTCTAAAGGTAATTTTATGAACTGATTTTTAAGTCACTGTTCAACTGCATAAGCTTGGGAAAAAATACGTTTCTTTTAGTTATAAATTCTGTAAAAAATTTCCAGTTAAAGCTGAATAAAAAAACCAATAACAAAATCAACATTTTTTTCCTATTTTTTTGGTTAGAAATGTGTACCGGACGTCCATCTTATATAAGCAGGATGTTGCTGAAAGAGTATAATTGCGAATTCCGAAAGCAACATTTTTACGGAACGTTCTTTTTCCCAAATGCCTGTTTAAACAAGTACTATGTGTCAGAATCAAAGTTTACAAACAAATAAAATATAAAATATTTCGGAAGTCCGAAATTCGGGACTCGAAAAGTTTCAATTTTTCAATTTATCTTTGACCGTTTCAGCAAAAAAAAGTATGGCAATTTAACAGTACAAGGTGTGTTGTTTGCTTAAAACCCTCTTAGTCAATAAAGTCTTAATTAAAGAGTGTTTTTTAAGTACAGCCGGGGTGGCGGTAAATAGTTAGAAAGTTCGTCGCCCTAAAAAAACCCGCGACTATACGCGTAATCCGGACTATACGCGTAAATTCCGGACTATACGCGTACTTCTGGGAAAAGTGCTCTGAATTGGTTCAATTTGTACTATCTAGAGTTAAAAATTGCGTTAAAATATGGCCAAAGAAAAAGAATTTTTAGGTGGATTTAAGGGTAATTTACATATATTCTAAAGACTAAGAATTTCTATTGTACTTTGATTTTATCAAAAATGAAATAAAGTTAATTTTAAAAAAAAAACATGAATTCAAGAAGGTTTCAAAAAAGAAAAAAAAGAACCACTGCTAAAAACTATCATTTCTATCAGTCGAAGATAAATTAAAGGCCTCCTTGAAGTCCGCAAAGAACTCTAGAAAAAATCCTGGAAGCTACCTTGGTGGATATCACTTCAAGCATTTTTCGTCGAACTCAGCGGATTAAAATATCAAACTCGACGCTTGCAAGAATAAAAATGAAAAAAAATATTATTGCTTCTTAAGGAAACGGTATAAACGCCGAAATAAATACTTCAGATTATTAACTATGTTAATTTACTAGCTACCTTTCTAAAACGTCCTGACAGTTACTCAATACGTCTTGAACAAAAATCTACAAATAATACAGTTTCTTTAACGTAATTTTAAACCCCGAACCTATCAGTGAATAATTAGCGTGTTTTCAAACCAACAATGTGAACTACGAACCGTTAAGTGAACTTTTTGCCAGGAACGTGAAAAAAAAGCCCTATCTTTTTCCTATAACTAATACGCCGACACGCCAAGGAACGAATAAATTTATTTTTCAATAAGCGTAGGTTTTTTTGCGGAGGTTACGTTTTAGGTTTATCTCAGGTTCCAACTATACGCGTACAACTATACGCCACACCCCGCTGTACATGTTATGTGTTTTTTACTGCAAAATGAAAAATTGTGATTTAATTGTGATTAAGGAACAAGTAAACGTTATCAACAAAAATGAACTTGGACAATGTTTGAAAATTAAGTTGCCGAAGAACCGACATATCCTGACTACAGTACTGTAAATTTTTGAAATGATTCAAATTGCGAAACTCTGATTGGCCAGCCACTCAAATTAGAGGCGTATTGAATTGGCTTATTCGAAAATCAGAGTTTGATTGTTGAAGGATTCTCGGGTGTCGTACTGTATCTTTTCAAATAGTCACGATTCGTCGGTAAAGGCCTTTAAGAGGGTGGGTGTCGCATTTTAAAGGCAAAAAACAAAGTTTTTAATGGCCAAGTGACGGCAAAGTACAAAATCGTTGAACCAAATATCACCTCTTTCTGATATATTTGAACAAAATCTTGCATTCTAAAAATCCATCTGAAAGTGACAGATGGCTCGGTCCATCAGAAGCGTGCTTAAAAACTGACGGAATTATCTTTTCAAAATGTAATCTACTCCCAGGTTTTCAAGGTAACACATCGAACTTATAATCGTTTGTGCAAGCTGGAATATTCCGGCACGATTTCAGTATTGGAGTAGTTTTGTCCACAATTTTCTTGGATTTGGCTTCAAGAATCAACCAAAAAACAGTATTTTGACGTCCACTTGAGGGGTCTCTATCAACCTATGTATTCTCTCCCTGGGGATCGAGAAAGTTGAGGCACATTCAACAACTTATATCCCTTTTATTGCCCCCTCACCCAAAGGATTTGGTCCCTCAAAAACACGGGGTTGAAAAAACGACGCGTCATTTGAAAACTGGTTATACCCGATTTAGATTTTAGATAGCTCAAACTGAACAAAATTATCTAATTGATATAAACATTATAATTGTTTTTAATTGACCAATGTTTTCGATTTGTTTTTCTAAGATTACTGAAATTGTTAATTCATTCGTTTTGTTAAAAAAATAACAAAGGTCTGAGAAAAAATAGAAACAAAGGTATGATTGGACCAATTTTTATTTTGTATTATTCACTAGATATTTGTGCACAGTTTTGAGCTTTTCTAAGAACCTTATCGGTAAGTCGTTTTGAAACCGCGTTGTTTTCCTCACCCCGTGTTTTGAAGGGACCAAATTTTTGGGAGAGGGCAATAAAGGGAATTGAATGTGCCAGCTGTATAGTCCCGTGCAGATCAGTATTGAGAGTTTTGTCCAAATTTCTTTCTCAGTTTTTATAAATCGTGTTTATATTTCCAAAAATTGATAAATTTCAACTTATTTCATACAAATATTTTGGAGACCCTCAAAAAAGTGCTTTCCTGACCAATGTACGCAGATCAAAAGACTGCCCCTATACTCGCAGTCCATCTATATTTAATAAAAATAAAATTAAAAATATTGGGAAAATTTTTTCTAGAGCCTCATTTTTGCAACGACCACCCCTCTATAAATATTCAATCGAACTCAAGACAATCTCAGCTAATTAACTTTTTACAAAATAAATAAAACTTTGTTTTTTGCCTTAAAATGCGACGACCACCCTCTTAAAGGGCCCTTTACCGACGAATCGTGACTATTTGAAAAATACAGACGACACGAGATCCTTGCAACAATCAAACCCTGATTTTTCGAATAAGCCAATTCAATCGCCTCTAATTTGAGTGGCTGGCCAATCAGAGTTTCGCAATTTGAATCATTCAAATACAGTACCTGTAGTCAGGATATGTCGGTTCTTCAGGGCACTTAATCCAAACATGTCCCAGCTACATTTTTGTGATAACGTTTACTTGTTCCTTAATCACAATTAAATCACAATTTTCATTTTGCAACTAAAAAACACATACATGTACTAAAAAACACTCTTTAATTAAGACTTTATTGACTAAAGAGGGTTTTAAGCAAACAACCACTGTACTGTTAAATTGCCATACTTTTTGCTGAAACGTCAAAGATAAATGAAAAATTGAACTTTTCGAGTCCGAATTTCGGACTCCGAAAATATTTTATATTTATTTGTTTGTAAACTTTGATCTGACACATAGTACTTGTTAAAACAGCAATTTGGAAAAGAACGTTTTCCGTAAAAATGTTGCTTCGGAATTACGCTAATTATACTCTCAGCGCACATCCTGTTGATATAAGATGGACGTACCGACACATTTCTAAACCAAAAAAGGAAAAATGTTGATTTTGTTATTGGTTTTTTATCAGCTTTAACTGGGAAATTTTTTTACAGAATTTCATAAACTAAAAGGAAACGTATTTTCCCAGCTTATGCGTTGAACAGTGACCTTAAAAAATCAGTTCATAAAATTACCTTTAGAAGTAAATTTAAAAAAAATACTATATTTTTAAACTAATAAATACTACACTCTTAGTACTAGTGAGTCACTAGACTAAGGAACGCCCGGTAAAAGTTTTTGCTAAATATTCCAGGAATTATTTTTAAATTTTAGCGGCTAAAATTTAGCCAATAAAAAATATATTTTTTGGAAAAATCTTTATTAATTGCTTACTTAGTGAAAATATGAATCCATTTTCTGAAATTGTCCGAAAATGTCAATATCGGTTTCAAAAAATCCAACATTTGAGTTAGTTTTAGTCTAAACACAAAAATGTTTCAAATATCATTAAAATCAGACAAAATCGACTTTGGGTAGATTTTGAATTTTAACTCCCGTAGTGTCTTTGCACCATCCGTGGTGTTGCATTTGAATCAAGCATATAACCGACGATTCATTATCAACATATATTTTTTCAATGATAATCATATTATTCAAAACATTCTCTACTGTCCTATAAACCAATTTGTTAAAAAAAATTATAAAAAGTCATCAAATGTGAATAAGAAAATTAAAAACTCTCTCATTTTCGCCGATTCTCAAGAACGAGTGCATAAATAACATGAATTTAGAGTTAATTTGACATTTTAAAATTTAAAATATTAAACCCTCACCAATTTGGGTATGTAATCTGCAAAAAAAATTGAATGTTTTAAACAAAATTCTCTAGTAAAATGACTCTTAAATTTTTGTGGACGATTTATTGGGAGCGTGCTTTCCGTACCCAAATTGGCCAATCGACTTTTTTGTCCTCCCTATACTTTGCTTAAATGGGTACGGAAAGCACGGGCGTGCTTAGCGTCCTCAAATTGGTCTGAATAAAAAATATGTTGTGAAAAACGCAAGGTCATGATTATGTGTAATTAGGGTGGTTAAGGAATTCCACCGACTGCACTTGAGCACAGTGATAGGCATAACTTCTGGCCCATAAGTAGGGTCAGTACCGGGAGACTTATCTGCAAAAGCTTTGTAACGCAATCGGTATAATAACAACAAAAAATCAATAACAAATCAATTTTTATAGCGCGGTTTAAAGCCCGAAAGGTTGTTTTTTCATGCTCTAATTGTGACCACTTGGAGGCTCCATAATTTTTTTCATGGTCAGAAACATTCTTCTTGAGAAAGTTTTACTCCATAAACTCAAAGAAATCCGGACTAAGGGGGTTAGTTTTGCAG
>SCLH01002325.1:20724-67648 GCA_004367855.1 Oikopleura vanhoeffeni
AGAAAGAAAGACACACGCCTACGCATGAACTCACTGATTCTCATGTTATCAGTGTTCCGGAAGTTTGGACTTCTAGGACTGCCTTATTTAAACCGGAGGCAAATTTAAAATGCAATAAAAGTCTTAGAAATTCGTGACGATTCTTTTAAGGGGTCTTCCACGTGATTTGAGTACTTTTGAAAAAAAGTCATTGTACAGTAATTTGAAAAAGTACTCAAATTACGTCAAAAAATTCCAGGGTCAACTTCAAACGTTTTTAAGAACTTTTTCTCATTACACTAATGTCCGAATAAAATCAGGTGACGGAATAATTCAAAAATAAGGTTTGAAATATGTCATAGATAAATCCTTATTTCTCGAAAAATAAGATCACGTGACGTGTTTGGAAAATATTATTATGTTCAAAACTCTTAAATTAGGTGTTTATTGGCCCAAAAAATTTTTCGGCGTAATTTGATCACTATTTGTTTACTTTCACCAAAACCTTATTTCCTAATTTGTAGGTCACGTGATCGCTTTTGGACTTTTGTGTAATGGGAAAAAAGTTTTAAAAACTTCTAAAAAACCACTTCACTTCTTTCAAAAATTGATTTGAGCAATTTTTGGAAAAAAACAGTACTACTTTTACCAACCTTATTCCTTAAATATACGGTCACGTGATCATTTTAGGGTTTAATTTTGTGATTTAAAAAATTTTTGCAAAAAATAAGTACTGTAATACAGTAAAAATTTTCAAAAAAAAACGCACAAACGTCATTTTGTTTCAAAGTTTATCGATAACTTTATAACTGATCTTGTCATCAATGATTAAGCGTCGTAAAATGCGATTAAATGGTGTGCGGCAACGCGTTGGCTAAAATCGAGTCTACGAGTTAAATAAATCATAAATGATTATGGATACAATGAATGTTTACAGTATTGTTTATATGATATAATTTATGTCGTTACAAAAAATATTTTTTTTGGAAGATTCGCTTCAAAACATGAACGGCGTCATAATTATCCCAACAGTCATAGACTTCTCGACAGCATAATTAACACCTACGCATAACTCATGTGTATAAATAATTAGTCGCCTCATGCTTTGTAATTGCGTATGCTCTTATTATACCATCGAGAAATAGGTTATTATGACGTAATTCATGTTTTGTATTACATAGTGATAGTGACCAATCAAATCACACGATTCTTAAAATAAACAAATCACTGGCTATGATGTATGGCGTATATTTCCCAGCAAGAGCTCAATGCTGATTGTTCAGAATTTTAGCCAAACAAAATTAAGTCCGGTCATCTTTTTAAGCAAAGAAATTGTTAGAAATTATTTTCTGTTTCTAATCTCTTTCGTATTTTCTGCGCATGACGAAAATCGGGTCCACGATCGATTTCCGGTTGGATTTGGCCTTTATGAGTGGGATTGTACGTTTAGGTCCAAATTAACATTTTGGTGAAGGGTAACTTGGCCTTTAAAGCGTAAAGTAATCTAATTACCACGCTGGACATCAAACAGTGAAGGTTTCTTCCAATTGAGATTGCAGATTTTGAGAGGGTGTTTTCAAGTCATCGGTAAGACTTATTATTTAAGTCAAAAGTCAAATTCAAAACGCAAGTTTTAAACTTGAAGCAATTTGCTATACTATATTTAGAAAAAAATATATTGTTTCAGTTATGAAACTTTCTAACAAGATTTGTTAACACTGGCTGATTGCCAAACTCTGTAAATTAGAACCCGAAGGGCTTGGGTTCAATTCCAAGCAGATGTGATGTTTTTTATACTCATTCAACGACTAAGATTTCACTTCGAATAAATTGAAAATTATATATATTTTTAATATGTTAAACTGATATCGTGATCGTTTTTCTTCAATAAAAGGTTTTAGGCGAAAGTCATATTTTTACGATATTACTTATGAAAAAAGCGGAAAAAATCTTATTTTTTATTTTTTTCTATCATATATTTGTTGGAGGCTTTGAATGAATCAGTTAATATTTCGCTAACGGTTACTTGGATTTAAAAATGCTTTTTTGCAGTCATATCTTGCTACCTGCTGAGTCCGTCACTGGTTTGGAATTTCTGAGCCCAGGGGTACCGTTCACAAAATATTTTGCTGAAACTTTGTAACTAGACTAAATCGGCCAAAAAAATACCAATTAGTTGTGTCTACATCCTAGACCTCAGTTCGCTCGATAGTACACGCGAAGCGCTAAAGAGTGAAGCTACATTTGCTCTCTTATACCCCTCGTGTACATAATTGACCACTGGTTGCTCATACAATCATTAGAAAGTGGACTACGAGAAAGCTTTTTGTAACATTTTCGAAGCGATGCGGTGACTTCGAATTGGACCTTGAAATTACTTTAAGGTTATCTAATTTAGTTTTCAGGAAAATTTTTTTGACTCTCGAATGGATGTTAGAATTTATTGTGATAAAGCCTTAGCCAAAAGATTGAATCAATCCTATGTGTATTTTGGAAAGAAATTCATTTAAGGGAAATTAATTTTACTGACATTCAGCGACCGCTAGCGATTTAGTCTAGTTCCAAAATTTCAGCAAAATATTTTTGTAAATGGTACGCCCTTTACCATTGTTGTAAAGGATATAAAAGATGAAATTTTGTTTTATTTCACGTCTTATAAACCAGGAAATTGCTGATTGTATTTTTCTTATAAACAATAAATTCACCCGGTGGTGTCTCTTTTTTATCCAAATTTCTTTTTATCTAAAATGGTTCATCTCGCGTTAATTGGTTGAGTTCATTCAAGTTTTTTTGAGAAAAATGCTTTAAATTTCGTTGTATTGTCAAAATACAAAAACTAATAATTTGACTACTTCGAACAAATATAAGTACAATGTACTTAGTACATCCTAAAAAATCTTAATCTGTGTGAATTTTTGAGCTATTTAAAGTAACTTACGTGACCCACTGCCTTGAGTTAAAAGGAACTTTTTGATCGGTTGCATTTTTTTTTTCGATAAATGTAAAACTTTATTTCAAAAGATTTTGTAGCAGAAAAAAAGAAAAAAGGTTTTTAACACATAAATTTGGTTTGAAGTCACGTTGTAGTCACCCCGTTGGAAAAAACGAGGTGTTCAACGGAATCGATACGATTTATGAGTGTGACTTTTGACGCTACTTGACAAAAACATTATGACATATATAGCAACTGTGTAAGTTTTGTCAAGTTGTTTTAAGGTGCCTACTGTATGGCCACGCAATATTATCGATAGATTGCCGGATTTAGGTAGGACACTTCGTGGTCAAAAAGTTCACTTCTGGTCTGAAAAAGTAACGGGTGAGAGTAAGCCATAGCAGCTCTCTATGTATTTTCCTTGACGGAGGTTAACAAGAGAGGATGGTATGGCTTTTTTAGGCAGAATTTTGCCTAGTTATGTTTAAGCAATTTAATTCGGAAATTATTTAATAATGATGATGTTTGGATTTGATAGATCTCATTTATCGATCGGCCCTGGCCGTCGTAAAATACAAAAAAACGTTTTTTCGTATTTTTAGAGATTCATGAACCATAGTTTTTCGATGTATAGACTGCAAGACACTGTAATTTTTAATGATTAAAAAATAAAAATAAGATAGTATAAAATTTGAACATTCTGAACTAAAAAAGTAAACCATGCTTTAACCAGATAGGTATGTTTTAAAGTGGCTACTGCTACTCATGACGACAAAGTAAAACTATAGGCGATATCGAGAAACGCATTTCGCATTTAACTGCCAACTAAAAAACTTATATGGCCAATGTTTTTTCTCGAATTTTGCTCAACTGGTTAACCGATAACTCGGGATTAAAAATTATCGTGGAAATTAGTTATTTTTTGACCAATAAAATTCGAGAAGTTTTAGCCACCCCCTTAAAACGAATCGAGTCACATTAAATTTATAGCCCGTGAAAACCTATTACTGTCTGATCAAAACTTTTTGAAAAAATCGTCAGCGATTGATCAAAAATGAAAATCCGTTTCTGAAATTGCCTATCATTTGGCTTGGAATTTTTCGAAATAATTAAAATTTTTGGTAAAATATTAATATATTTCACGGGCTACAGTTAGAAAATAGTTAAAGAAAATTTGCCTTTCATACTTTAGCTTATGGCTAGTGTAAGCAATATTTTGAAGAAAATTGTGACCAAATTATCGTTTAAAAATCAATATCATTTTGCTAATCGTTATTATAGTTTAGTTTTAACATTTTCAGCAAGAATACCCGGCTTTATTTCCTGAAATATACACAGTTTTTGTTTTGTTAGCGTTATTGCCATTATTCTATTTTTAACTTTTTTGCAGAAAAATTATTTTGTGAATTACGAAATCAAATTAATTTAATTATAGGAAATAATGAAAAACTAAATAAAATCTGTTTTTAATTAAACAAAAAAGTGTTTATAATTATCCAAGCTTAGTCTGGTTAGCTTAATTAATTGAATAATTCAATTAATTAACTGCAGAAAATTCTTATGTTGGTTCTGAGATTAGTTGGTTTTGTGAAAAGCCAGTTTGTAAATTGTTTTAATCATATTATACCATTTATAATAAATAATGTGCAATTAAGTATTCACCCAAATCAAATTTTTAAACAAGTTAGAAATACGACGGAAATAACTGAAATTCCTTGTGTACATCCTATGGTCGCGAAATTATTAATTCCGACAAACTTTGAGATTTTAAATCGTTTTCTCATGATCTAATTAGTATTGTGTAAAATTTAAAAAAAAACATAGCTCCAGCCGGCTTTTAGCGACCCGAAAAAATCCTTGGCCAGCCTTGGGCCAAAAGCCTTGGGCCAGCCTTGGCAGCCAAGGCTTGGCTATCCTTGGCCAAAAATCCTTGGCCAGCCTACTTGTGAAGCTTGCATTTTTGAAGTATCAATTTTTTTCTGAATTTTATTTTTTAATCAACTTTCTGATTTTAACAGTTTTATATATCGAAAATATACTTCTGTATGGATTAGTTAAAAAGTGATATTATGCATCGGTGCGAGATTCTGGGAGACCCCTGATCATGTTTACTTTATTGATAAATTCAAACTTATTACTAATAAAAATATAAAAACCGCGGATTTTTTGTTCAAGTTCAGAAGTGATTTAACATTATGACTTGAACAAGCTTATTTTGAATTTACGATATTAAAGCTAAGACTTAAGATTTGAACCCTGCTTGTAACCTTTTTGTACGTTTTTTAATTTCGTATTAATTCGCTAATCATTTGATCTTGACTCAGCCGCACAGAATAAATTTACCCACCGCAGGCCACTTTTCATTTCAACATTTTAGTTTCCCGTTTTACCAGCTAAAAAACTGATAAACGTTTCATTTTTTATTTTTTCATTAGAATTTTTTATTTTGCTGACAAAAATATTATCGCGAAATCTGATCAGACTTAATATTTTTATTTAAGATTTTCTAACCTTATTTTATTTTAGATTCGAGGAAAAATTATTCAAAAAGTCATCTCTTTGCCTTCCTGTACCTTTGCTTTCACCCTCTTGCTCTCGGCCTACCTTAAAACTTTTTAAGGTACCAACAGTTGAAAAGGCCTTGTCCATTTTCACCTATTATTTTACATTTTTTCAATAAAATAATTCAAAAAACTTATCTTTTCGAAGATAGTTTAGTACTTTTTATATATTTTTAAATTTATAAAAAAAATTTAATAAAAAACTTTAATTGTCTCCAGGGACAATTAACAGCGTTGAAAACGTTATATTTTTTGGTTTTGAAATTGATAAATTATACATTTGGCCGTTTGTTTCCAATCGTTTAAGAGGGTTCTCGAGGTCTAAATTTGCAACACGACGTTAGGGGTTAGCATCTACGAGAATCAGGACCCAATTTTACCGGTTGGAGGGTAAATTTCTCGCACTCTATCTTTATCTTGCAGATAATTCGTTATCCAAAATTTCATATAAAAATAGTTTCATAACCAAACCTAAGTTACGGGATATACAATAGATTCTTATGTTAAAACCGTTTGAAAAATAGGTTACTTTTCTCTTTCTTTTCTTTTAGTGTTGAAAAATTTAACGAGATCCGTTGTATAATCCGTCGCTAGTAATCAGTAGGGTTGAGTAGATCTTTTGATTTTTTGCTATTACTCGCGAAAAACCCCCGTTTTTGTGCGATTTTTTTTGCGTAGTTCCGATAGTACAAAATATATCAGTCCTCCTTAACCTACCCCTAGCTCAAGCTATGAGGTCGCAAATTCACCATAATTTTCGCAGAGCAGAATGAAAGAAAAAATACAGCTTTTTCAAAGTATTTATATTTTACATATAATTATGGTCATTTTCAATCTCGCTATAGAAAACCGTAAATCTGAATCGTAAAAGAAACCCCTCAACGTCGAAAACAACCGAAACTGCTACTTTCGTGACCACAAGTTTCGGGACGAACCATTGAGGATTTAAAACGCCTTGAAACCACCTTCCGCTGACAAAAATCAACCGACTTCACAAGATTAGACTCCTAATTCTACTAAAAAACTAGAAAAATAGTCTATTTTATTGTGAATTTTGTCGATTTTCGCCCTTCTTGCTCACTTTACTAGAAAAAAGCTTGCTTTGCTGGGAAACGACTCGAATCGATCGACCCAAACTTTTCTAGAACTGTTCAAGACCAGGCCACTTAGTTCATCCCGAATTTAATCACCCAAAGCTTTGGTCAACAAATTTCCCCTAAACTAGCTCTTAATTTTTTTTCAAAAATTTCACTTCACATTCAAGATTGGTCTGTCTTGTAGGAGTTAAATTTTTGCTAGGTTGAAATTTGTTAATCAATCGGGATATAGGATTGGGTCAACATTCATCCCCCTTTTTTTTGCAATTTTTACAAAAATTTCGATTTTCATAAGTAAAAATTTAAGTTTCCAAAAAGTTCACTAGCAGCTAATTTTTCTCTTGAGCTTTATGTTGACCCTGTAGTCTTAATCAAACGTCACCAGATTGGGATTCACTTTCAAATAATTCCTAACCAATAAGTCTACAAAAAAGTACCTTTTTTTCAAAATCAAAATTATTTCAAACAAATAATTTGGTACTATTTTCTTTACCGAGCTATTTTTTTAGCATAATATTATTACCAAAAATAAATCCCAAATACCCGCATCACAAGTTATGGTCACTAATTAAATGCTTTTTATTTAATGTTTTCTTGTATATTGAATTTCTTCTTATTTTTTTTAAATTTACAGTAAATAGTTCAAATCGTGACCTTTTTTAATTACGCACAAGATTCGGATACAAATTTTAATTTTTTAGTTTTACAGTCCAATTCTTTAGGCTTAATATGAATTAGATTATTTTGAAATGTTTTTCAAAAAGTCGTATTTTTTGAGGTCTCAATTGGAAAAAAGTTAATTTGGCGATAGTTTGACGGATTTTTAATTATAACATTGTGTATCATTTATATGGGCATTTTAGAATTGTTTGCTTTTTTTGATTAATTTAATTTTTTAACTTTGAATTTTGTTTTAGCTACGAGAAAATTTCAATATAAAATTATATAATATCTACCCATGTTATATAGTTTTACCTATAAAATCTCGTTGTAAATAGTACAGTGGGTGACTAGTTGAAGTCACCCGCTGTACAAGATTTTCGATTTCATAAAAAAAGGGAATTCAAAATTCAATTGTAATAGATATATTGTTATAATTATAAAAAAGTGCAAATTTTCTTTATTCAACTTTTTGCCCATTTTATAATCTTCTAAATTTTCTAAAAAAAATTTCGAATGTTATACTTTCGACAGAATCGCCTCTCGATTTTCTATTATTTTTGCAGATTATTTCCTATCCAAAAATCAAAGCTGGGTTATCAAACGATTAAGGAAGCTATGGTTTAGTTAAGCTTTTAATCATTCCGGGTAGACATTAGAAATGATCACGAGCCTACTTTATTGTTTGATATCTCGGTTGAGCCAAATTCCGGGATTAATATAGAAATAGCAAAACGTTCAATTTGTTTAGCCTTTTTATAAAAGGTTTAGGGCTGAATTAAAGCCTTCTAATTTCCCCTATTATGACATTTTTGCGTTAAAATACCTTCGAACGAATTTCTATGTGGAAAAATCATTAACATTGCGGAAATACCCGTATTGATCCCAATAAGCCACCAGTCACGGGAATAAATTTGTATATAAACTTTAATTACTTTCGAGATTTTAAATAATTTTATTGTTTCTGAATTATTCAAAATTTCTGGAAATTTTTCTTTGAATTTTAAAAAATAAATTGATTTTTGCTCGAACTTTTGAAAAGTTTCTTGATTTTTCTAATCTTCCAAAATTTTGCGCATATTTTCCCTTGATTTTTAAAAAATTAAAGAAATTTTTTTAGACGATTTTTCACGTAAAATTTTTATTTTTTTAGAATATTTTACATTTTTGAGTTCATTGTTTATACCCCGTCGTATCCATTACGAATTCAAAGCTACGGATATGACCTAAACTTTTCGAGATATTATTCTTGGTCTGTTTTTCAAACTTGAAACTTTTATGATAAAGTTTTTTTTTAATTTCAAAACGGTCTCATTATCCATACCGAGTCCACAGGAAACGGGAGCTTATATATTTACTTTTAATTCAAAAAATAATTTTGAGTCATGAAAAAATCCTCAGAATTTTCTCTCGATATATTTTCTACGATGAAATTTTGCTTTTCTAAGCCATGATTTTATTCGAAATTGAAAGGCTTAAAATCATGTTTATTAGCAACGACTAGTAAATATGCTGAAAAAAGCTCGATGAAATTTTTCGTGACTCATGTATTATTTGTTTGAACTCAAAATTTGCAGAACAATATAGTTACCCCTCCGTTGTCTACAACATCTACGGGTTTGATTATCGAGTATTATTTTATGTCTAGATACCCTTACATTTATTTACCCCCAGAATCAATCTAAAATAACTAAACTGACGTTTTCTGTACCCTGAATAAATGTAAAGGTCAAACTTACAGTCAGATTTGTGTGATCTTCCCGCAAATTTGGCTGTGAAATCATGAAAGTTCATGATTAAATACACAATTCGCCAAGCTTAAAGGGGGTTGTAGGTGTTAAGTGCGAGCACTTTTTTTAGGGAAATTTTATCAATAATCAAAATTTTTCGCTTGAATAAAAGATTATCCTTTGGTAAGCTTTCTCACTCCGCGTCATAACTGTGATGTCAGAAAATATAGTGACCAATCAAATCACACGATTGTCAGCTTATTTTAAGAATAGTGTGATTTGATTGGTCACTATCTTTTCTAACATCACATTTATGACGCGGAGTAAGAAAGCTTAACAAAGAATTATCTTCAATATTGCATCTTCAGATTTTTAAAACCTGAAAATGCAATTGAAAAGTCATTCAATTCTGAAGTGAACATAAGGAAATGCTCATATTCCAATCAAGGAGTTTAGTTTTTTAATTTTTGGAATTCTCCGGGCTAGTTTAATCAATATCTTGAGATGACCCACTGGTCTTTATTTACTAATTTCAATTTTCCTCAGCTTAAGACGCTTGGTTTGAGCCTAAAAAGTAAAAATTAGCAAATATATATATATACCAGGAGGCCACATTATAAATATATAACGTTAGTTTGGTCGGAAAACTCTCCACATCAAAAATAATTTCAATTTTAAATCGCTTGCAATTTTTCGACATTTAACACCCTCGACTCCCTTGATACGTAACCACAACTACGCTTTTGCTCCAAAGTTGAATACAACTTTCGCTTGTTGCTCGAGTTTGTTGAATACATTTTTGGTCTTTATAAATATTTTAACTCAAAAAATATATTTATAAATTTGAGGATGTTGAATGTGTGACCAATAATTTCATCATGAACTATGATGATCATCAGCCCTTGTCCATCACGCTTATGATTTCATAATTCAGCTCATTTGAGCTTCGAATTCACGCTCGAAATTTTTTTTGAAAAATGGCATCTGACCGAGGTGAAGGGTTGATGATCCATAACAAACGAATGTCCATGATATAAGGAAAATCAAACGTTAAAGGTTGCACTTTTTTCGGAATTATAATTTCACCATGAGTTCAAGAGTTAATAGTAATTTATTGGAAATGTTATTCATTAAAATGTTATTCGTCAATAAATCAGATCCAAATATTTCAAATAGAAAGACGATTTTTTCAGAAAATTTTGCTCACCACTTTGTGCATGATGACACATTCAATTTGCACTTTACTAAATTTCTGCACACTGGTTTGTGCAATGTAGGTTTTTGGGCATTAAAATCGGTCAGCAGTGAACATCGAATAAGTATAATTAAAACAAATTTCAATTTACACTAGGTGTGGTCGTCGATATCAAAGCTTCGAAATTGAAAAATGTTAAGAAAAGAATTTACAATTTTTGTAAGGTTTTTTTTAAAGACCAGACAAAAATTCCACTGACGCCCAGAAAAATTTTCGCATACATGTTGAAGTTTCTTATAGATCATCATGGGATTTAAATATATTGAGAAATTTCGGACGAGTGACCTTTCAAAAAAATTTCAAGGCTTTTTCGAATTTTTTTTTTCGGAGCGTAGGTTGCATTCTGAGATTCGCTGATTGATCTTCACCATATTTTGAAGACATGTTCTGCATATTTCAAAAATGGAGTATTTCCTATGCCAGGTTTTCCAGAACATGAATTTGAAAGCTTCAAAATAAAGCCCAAATATCAACGACCACTCCCTTAAAAATAAACGTTTTGAAAGATTATGTAAATTTTCATTTGTAACTGACTAAATGTTTTCCTGTTGACCCATTCACCAGAGTAATTACATTTTTTAAAAACCTTGCTTACTCCTTATGCAGTTACTTTTCCTAGTATCATAGGCATAAAACGTCCAATGTTTGTTCTTACGAGTCCCCTTTACTATTTAAAGACTACGTCTGATTTGATTTTCAACTTTTTGATCGGTTTAAATCGTGGTAAAGCGATTTTGGCTCATTTTTTTTTGCTGAATAAAATTATAACCTTGCTTAAATTATACCCGTGGCCATCAAATATTTTGAAGACCACCGATCATTTAGTTACAGTCATTTTACATGTTTCGAGAATTTCCTCAATAATTACGTTTTTTCTATAGCCAGAAGTTAGAACGTCCGCAGCCAATCCAATCTTTGCCGACCGAAGAGATTTTGAAAAAATAATCAACGTATTATTTTTTGCCCAGAATCGTCTAGAATCCTCTCTTTATAAACCGTCAAAAGACACGGAATGAAAATCGCTTTATATCCATTATGTATTCTCAGTCGGGAAAATTGGATTATTATGAAATCGCGGTCAAAATCCCATTTTGGGTCTTGGGCATGTCTTCAAATGTATTAAAATATATATTTTTCAAGACAAGGAGTCACTAGAAAGACCATAATGCTCTTTTGGCAAATTTTTTGGCTTAAATACATTCAGAAGGTATTGTATCGCATCGTATTCTGCAAAATATGACGGATTTTTTTTTAATGAATTATTTTCTAACTTTTATTTTAGGTTCAAAATTTGTTATGTTGAAAATTTTGATAAACAAAATTTTCATTCCGTTGGTAGAAATTCGAAGGTAATAATATCAAACTGGATCTCATTGAATTCATCGAAGCGTCATCGCAGCCGCAATTATTTAACATTTTGTTTGGATTGAAAATCCGGCATAGAACGAAAATATTTTACAAATTTTTTAGAATTTAATTGAAGTGTCACAGAAGATATAAAAGGTTAGTTTATTTGTAATTGCAGGTTTTTTGGATAAATTTTTGGTCACAAGCAGATTTTTGATGAGCGGGTTCTTTTCTTGAAATATGCCCTCAAAACATTCTTGTTTCCCAAAATCAACATCAGTTAGAATACTATGTGGCACAACACAATTTTTAGACATATATTTTCTTATAAAATTTTTTCATTACAATCAAATCAGGAATTTATGGAAACAGTTTTTCACATTCGAAAAAAACATTAGTTGACCGTTTACAATTCGACTTTCAAAACACTATAAAAATATCTGGCAACTAAAAATATGCTCTGTCAATTTAAAGATCTTGAGAATGAAACTTTTTGCTAATTTTATAAAAAGTGAAAAAAAATTTTAAAGTAAAACTTTTACTATTTGTTTTTCAGATAATATAATTTTTCAAACATCCAAACAGGATGCTTTATATTTTCACCTTTTAGTCATTTTCAGATTTGTAAAGAAAAAAAAAGTTCATGTGACAGTCACATTGTGACTCTTTTAAGTTTAGTAACAATTACAACTAAAACAGCTTAGGAATATTTCCAAAACATACGACGTGGGTGATAAAGAAAGTTCCTAGCAAGGCCACCAGTGCTGGTTAAGCTTCTTAATCTAAGCTTTTTAGGGTTCGATTCAAATTTGATTATGTGTGCCGATAAACAGTTNNNNCATCATCCTAGAATTTTGTCATTCTGATACATTTTAAATTTTTTTTTAAATGTACTAAAATTCTACTGTAGACATCAAACAAAAATGTGAGATCAGCCAGTTTTTAGAAAAGTGTTTGGTGCATGCATTACATTTAGAATAAAATGTATTGGTATCTAATGACAAATATTTTTCTTCGGAAGTGAAATTTCAAAATCTCCATTTTAAATTTACCATGAAAAAATTTATTTATTACAAAAATTAATTCAAGTAATCAAAAATTGACCCCAGAATTACTTCATTGCTTTATATTCATAATCTGAAAATGATAATAGTAGCGTGATAATATGCTTTTTTTTGGGAAAAATAACTATTTTTTGTGAATAATCGTGACTTTTATTCTACAAAATTTTGAACTTACTTAAAAAAAACTCTATGATTAATAACAACATTAATCTAACAAAGAAATCTTCCCGAAGAAATATTACATGGTAGCAGACCAATCGGAACAGTGAGACAATCGCTAACCACTTTTTCGCAGATTGAATTTTCTCATACCCTGAAGACCAATGGCAACACGCTGAAATTTTTCGGATAATTTTTCTATGCAATTTCGATACCCAAATTTTATAACTTTAAGTAATAAATTAATATATCATTTGTTAATTACACAATATGATTGTTGACATTTTATAATCTAAAACAAACTATCGAAAAACTTGTTTAATCAGAAATACGTATCAAATTAAAAAATATTCGGACTAGTGAGACCAATGGGAAACAGTGAGACCAATGAGCAACACTTTTTCGAAAAGCTCGTGTGTTGCTCATAGGTCTCACCCACTGTGGTTTGGGAAAACAACTGTGTAATATCACGTGATTTGCTGTACCTTGCTTATCAAACTATATATTTTATAAAAATAAAAAATTTAGAATTTGAAATTTTGGATGCAAAAAAAAGAACCTTCTTTATGCTGAAAAAATTGAGCCGATATATTGGCTCTGGTGCCTTGGCAGATTTTTTTTTATATGCTCACAAGTGTAAAACAAAGAAATATAAATAAAAACTAAATTTTTAATTGTAATGTAGGATTTTAAAACTAAGAAATTTTCGAAAAAAAATTGTTTTTTCGGGAAAATTATGCGGGGATTTTCAAAGTAAACACCAGATCCGAAATAAAGTTTATTCGAGCGCAAATTCAATTTCATTTTAATCGGAAAATTTGTGTTATTTAGAACTAGATAAAAAAATAAAACAAAAGTTTGCATAACGTTACCTCTGTAATATTTTTGGCTTTCAAAGTCAAAATTATTTAAATTTTGTAAAATTTCTTAACCAAAATTTTTTGAACAACGTTTTTTTTCAAAAATTTTTCTATCATGTAACAAATTTCACTGTGAGTTACCTCCTTATTAGGGTATTACAGGTCACTCACTTTTTTGATGTTAAGCCACGAATTTAAAAATCGAAAACATAAATTTAATAAAGGAGGTTAACTTAAATATCACTTATTTAAAATAATTGACCCAAAAAGTTGAGAAATAAAGGTTGAGAACACTCATTTTGAAACCTTCAGAAGGTTACCTTCTTTCTAGCCACTAGGTTGCTCAAAAATTGATTTTGTTATGTGGAACATTTTTTAACACTGATTTACCATAGGAGCGTTTTTTTATATGACTATCGGTTTTATTTTGGCCCCTGGTTCGCCGGGTACGAACCCTATGTATAATACAAAGCTTTTTATAGTCGACTGAATAATTTTCGTTGCCCTTTTTTAAACTTATACACTGTAAAAGTTCACAAATTTCAACTTTCTAGTTATGAATGTTATTTTTAAAATAAGCCCAAATTTTGGGTTTTATTTAATTTTGAACAATGTTCAACATTTTTGTACACTTAATTTGAAGTCTCTATCCTAGGCTGTTAACGATGCTGTTAACCAGATTGTTAACGAGGCTGTTAACTAGGTCAAGAGTCTTGACTCAAGATCAATGATAGCATATGCCGGCCTAGGCTATGAATTGAAACCTTAACCGGAAGTAACCATGATATCTTAGCGCACATAATTATTTTTGGTGAAACAGGCTATAAAAATGAAATTTTATTCTGTTATTATTATAATGGTCGGCTTAAAAATTTCAAATTTGGGTAAATTTGATAGTTTTTGGCGCAAAAAAACAGGAAATAATCACGAAAATTTTAAACAGATTAGCTGTTACAAATTTTTTCTCTAGATTTTTCAAAAACTTTCACAAAAAAAATATTAAACTTTCTAATCNTATCCTTAATCTCGCGATTCCATTTGCCATTTTAGTACTACTCACACCAACTACTTGGTTAACCGCGGTTAAACACGAGTCCCCTGGCTTTTTTAAATTAAACAAGGATCCTAGGTTTAATTTTGGAAGAAATTAAGATTTTGTGAAACTACCGGAAAGGGTCTGAATTTAAGTGGCTAGGTTCTATTCTTTCGATTTTTCTCTCAGAGCGCTAGAATTGGTTCAAATGTGTCGAAAAAGGTTTTTTTCTGACGTTTTGATATAAGGCTTTTTCTATGGTAATGCCAAAAACGTCATTTTTTTATTATAGGAAGCTCAAGGTGTCTCTCATATCACCTTGGCTGTAGTTTTTCCAATTTCGGTCTGATTGGCTGTGAATAGACAAAAAAGTCCGCGAAAATCACAATTTTGAAAATAAAAGTGTAATTGGAAAATTTAAACCAAAAGCCGCCAACCAAAAGATGCCACCAAAAGATTCTTTGGATATGATTTGCTGGAAACGATATTAGCAACTATGGTCTGATTTTGACCACAGCGGATTCTAGAAAAAATTTAAAGTTTTTCATCAAAATTTTGTTTTGGTCTCTAGCACCGTATGTGTTCAAAATCAGACCATAGTTGCTAATATCGTTTCCAGCAAATCATACCCGAGGAGTCTTTTGGTGGCATTTAAATTTTTTAATTATCACTTTTTTTTTCAAAATTGTGAATTTCTCGCACTTTTTTGTTGATTTACAGCCAATCAGACCGAAAGTGGAAAAAACTACAACCAAGGTGATATGTGAGACACCTTGAGCTTCTTATATTCCAAAAATGACGTTTCTGGAATTTTCATAGAAAAAGCTTTATATCAAAACGTCGAAAAACACTCTTTTTCGACAAATTTGAACTAATTCTAGCGCTCTGAGACAAAAATCGAAAAAATACAACCAAGCCCACTAAAATTCAGGACAATTTTCCGCATTCTCACCGAATCTCAAAAATTTTTCGATATAAGACTCTAGATCCTTGTGTTCTTTATATCAAAAGCTAGAGACTCGTTTTTAACCGCGGTTAACCAAGTGGTTGGTGTGTGTAGTACTAAACTGTCAAATACAATCGCGAGATCAAAGATAGATCTTTCTATGATATGTTTCAAAAACTTCGAGTCTGTATCTGTCTAGCCGTACGAAGCCTCTGAAATGTCAAAATTCACTGCCACCGCCCCCTTAAGGTATGGCGGTTCCTAATTTGACATATTCCCGATAAAACATTAGCCAAACAGAGCTACAAGAATATTATTCAGATAAGCCAGTTTGTAGAACTAGCCTTCATCTTGCGTAAAACATGTGTCAAAACTTGTTTGCATGCATACACTCCCCGACACATAAGCGAGACCTAAGCCAAAACGTAAAATCTATCTCCCCTCAGGTTTTATTTTGAAATAAACCTTAATTTTACTATAACCTGTAGAATTAGTATGCAAAACTTCATAAAAGCGTTTTTGTGGATAAGTGCTATATTTATTCTAGAATATGCAAAAAACCAGTTAAAATTTCAAAATTCGCTCAAATTTTTTCGAAAGCGACCCCGAACTGAAAATANTTTCGAATCCCAGTATTCAAATTTATGCCAACTTTTTCATTTTTCTTCACTCGGTGAATCGAACCCAGGCCAATTTTTCTTTGAAATTTTTCTTCAAAAACTTTCTGGCAAATTCGAAGGGATGTTTTCGGATTTTTTCTCATGAACTGTTTTATTTGCTGTTTCTCTGTGAAATTAAGCCAAGAATATTTTGGTCGTTTTTTATCACTCATTTTATATGCTTATATCATATAAGTTATATGAGTTATTAATGATATTATTATCATGTTAGGCTTTTCGAAATATAATCTAGTGTCATATCTAGAATTCAAAAAATGTAATAATATGTCACAAACGCCTTCAAGTTTTAAAATGTTAACAAACGCCATAATAATTTGTACCAATTTCGCCTTTGGAGCTTTTAAAAATATATGCCGTTCATAATATAGATCAGTTCAAAAAGCACATTTTTTTACTGTTCCAGTTAGAGACAAATAGACCGACCCTAAAAAAGCGTTCCAGTAAGAGAAAGTGTTCCAGTTAAGGGTGTTCCAGTTAGAGGTTGTGGACTGTAGTTTATTCTAGAAGTTTTTGCCAAAAAGGCACTAGTTTCATGAAATATTTTTATATTTATTTGAAACTTGACGTTTCGGTGTTATATTTCCATTCGCAAAACTAAAATTTTGTTCGAAAATACATTCAGAACTGAACTTCAGCAATATCTAGAAATGTACAGAAAAGTTAATAACATGGGGAAAAACAAACTAAAAAATTATTCATTCAAAATTATTTTCATAAAAAGTGAGTTTTTTAGCTTCAACTTTAATAATCTTCGACATAAAAACATGAAATATTGGGTTTCACGATGAAATTCACCACTGAAAAAGATGGCCAAGACCAATTTTAAGTTAAATTTGCCTTTATATTTGAAAATCGAAATTTTCTGACTTGTCTTTCAGCAAATTACATCTACCCCCTTAAAAGTATAAAATTTAAGAGGGTGGTCAATTCAATTTAATTTTCTGAACTTGCAAAGAATATTGAAATTTAATTTTAAATGAAAATTAAAAAAAAACTTTCCGACTAAAAAATTTTAAACCCGAACTCTTATTGACGAGTAATAGATGATAATCGCAAAAATAAAATTTGAAAAAAAGTCAATATCTCTAAAACTCAGGCAAGAGTTACACTTTTAACTTTTCAGATAGAGGATTTGAAACCGTCATTTCCGGCGGAAGCGACTATCAGTGTGACTAAGTTTGATCCTGATTCGTCTCTTATTAAGGGGGTGGTCAACGCAAAATTGGCCAAAATCCTAGTTTTGTAATCTGCTTCACGCTTTATAGAGATACCAGGGAGATATGATTCTACCAGAATTACAATATTTTAGTTAATTGGCGTCGAATCAGGTTCGAAGTTGATCGCACTTATAGTCACTTTCACCGGAAATGACGTTCAAAAATCTTCTCTTTGAAAAATTAAAGGTCTATCTTCTCCCTCAGTTTTTGAGATATCAACTTTATTTTTTTGTATAAGTACCGTACTGATGATATCTTGAACTGTTTGCTCAACGAATTTGCGATTTGAATGCATATGGCTTGAAATCTAGAAAGAACACTTATTTTAGCTTAAAAATCATGGGTTTTCAGAACCTATCTAGTCCCTCAATTTTCAAAAATTATTTTTTTTGAGTGGCATATTCACAAAGATCAAACAATTTTCTGTTGATGTTTGCTGGAAGAATTTTGATGAACTTGCTAAGTTTTTCTCCAGCGAGGTCGGAATCACAAGTGATAAATTAATTTTATTTCGGAAAATTTTTTTTTTAATTTTCACTTAGAAATAAATTTAAATATCCTATCTGTTTTAGAATTTAATGTGGTTTCCAAAATTAAAATTTTTATTTTTTTGCGTTTAAAACTAAGCTTCGAAAATCTCAATTCAACTTTCAACAAAAATTATTAATTTCTAGAATAGTACTTCCTAGAGTAATTAGGACTCTTAAAATACCGCTTATCGATAATAAATTAAAAAAACTACATGTCGAAACATATTTTTGTCCTGATTTGCGTTGATCACCTCCTTAAGTCAATAGTATTGACTCAAATATTGTATTTCTGATGGTATATTATCTTTTCCGTTTCTTTATTTTGAAACCGACTACAAAACTACGTCGTTGGCGAATTTTGCGTTGACCACCTCCTTAAAAACCAAAATGTCTAAATTAATCCAAACATGTCACTTAAAATTGCTAGCATGGGAAATAGCTAGCGTTAGCTAAATCGGCAACTTTGATTTCAGGGATCACCTTTAACTCCAGCTGATACCTACCTTTTAAGCCACAAAAGTTTAAATATTAAAAAAATATTTATGAAATGAATTTTTTACATGCCATCCGTGAAACCAAAATTTCATCATTGCAAACGTGGTCTTTAAATTTTCTGCAATTTCTCTAAAGTAGAGCTAACTGGGCTAGTTATAGATCAGATCGGATCAAGTTCTTCTGATTTGATTCGATCTGTCACCCTCCTAGTACCCAAAGCGGACTATAATTTGTAATTCATAAGAGATCAATTTTTGTTCAAGGATTTGGTGCACCCTATAAAGTGTATGAAATAAAACAACCCATTTTGTGCTCCTGACCATGGATTACGAGAAAAATAGTTCCTAAGATACAAAATTCGGGTTATTCAACAAGATATCTGAAATTTTTTATAACATGCATATTTTCCCTCGTAATTAAGGGGGTAGTGTCCCCTGAAAAAGTTTGCTGAAAATTTGATATAATAGTAAACTAGCTTTGAAAAAATGATTGGTGATGGTCTCGTGGTCATCTGATAATGTGTTGAACACATTGTGTTCTCTAGAGGTTGTGAAAGTGGTAAATTTGAGTAATTTTGATTTAAACAAGGATCTCACAGTTTATTATAGGTTTCGTTTATTGTACATCGTTTATTGTATATCGAACTTTACCTTAACCTCCATGGAGCTCCACCTGCACGAGCGTGTTTCAGAACACAGAGACCAAAAATAGGAAGTGTCATTTTGACCGGCGGGAATATCGAAACACACCCGATAGTTACCCTCATTTTAATTTCAAGAATTTTGGTGAGTTCTAGAAATTTCTTCATCAGACCGGAAATGTTATTTGGATGCAATTTTTTGTTTAATGCAGTTAAAACAGTACTGGAACAAGATAATGATCTACAATTATACTTACTAGGGTGACTTTTGGAGGGGAAAACTTTGGCATTATTAATTTTGACACTCGACGCCACCTGGTGGTGAAAAGAGCTATTTCGTCTATCTCGTGAGTGAAACCAAATATTAATGTATAAATATACTTATAGGGATAGTTTTTTAGGCCAAACTTTTTCAGGCCAAAATATTTCGCATTATTAATGAAAATAGGCTTCAAAACACTTCTTGAGTAATATTTTTCATTTGAAACCACTGAACTCTTGCAATTTAAAAATCATAAATATTAATTTCAAAATCTAAAAAGCTATTTTTGCGGTCACCAACCTAAGTAAATACTATGTGTGTGTTCTGAAACACTCTCGTGCAGGTGGGGGTGAAGAACATCTCGTGCAGGTGGGGGTTAAAATAATTATCTTGAATTTTGTCGGGCGAAATTTTTGCATTCGTGAAATACAGTCGATATCCTCAAATCAATACAATTATACGTCTTAAATTTAATGAAATCGCTTTGAAAGTAGCACCAAAAAATTCAGCGTAGTCAACTTTCTGATTGCGGTATAATAAACTATTGACGAGAATTGTTCTTAGAAGACGCTAACAAGCAAAAAAACATTTTGCTTTCTTACGCTTCATTTTATTGATTTGCGGTTATCAACTGTATTTACTAGTAATAAAAATTGCCCGACAGAATAATCATTTTAAGGTGAAGTTTGATATACAATAAATGAAATCTATAATTAACTTATAATTACCTGTTGGATCCTTGTTCAAATCAAAATCACTCAAATTTACCACTTTGACGTCCTCTTGCGGTAGAACATATTATTGGATGACCGCGAGACCACCATCAAACATTTTTTTGAGGACAGTTTAGTATAACATCAAATTTTTAGCAAACTTTTTTAGGGGACACTACCCCCTAGTGTCACTACCCCCTTAAAATCATGATTGTGGAAAATTATCATAGTTTACTGTCGCAAGCTGTAAAATTGGATTTTGAACAGCTAAAAATTGAAACTACCGAGTTATAATCTTATATGCATCGATTTTAAACATTAATCTCGCCTAAATTTCATCTTTCGTAAACGAAAACGTTTCAAAATAATTAAATAAAATATTAAGAAAAATATTTCAGTGACACTGCATTAATTAAAGGTCAGAGATGCACACTTCATATTTTTTCTTATTAATTTTACTAGATCTTCGCTTAACCCCTGTGAGCACATAAAAAAAAGTTCCGCCAAGGCACCAGAGCCTATATATAGGCTTTTTTCAATGTTTATTACAGAAAGCCCAAGGTAATTGGAGTTTCAATTTTTATTGCATAAAAAAGTTAAAAGGTTATATTTTTGCATCCGACATTTTTAATTCTAGAATTTTGATTTTTAGCTCTAGAAAATTTAGTGACAAGAGCAAGGTATAGCATATCACGTGATACAAGCTCACAGTGGTGTTCACAAATTATTTTGCTTTCGGAATCGATGCACAAGGATCTGGGCTACGTCATCGTTTGGTCCGATTTGATCTTTATATAATCAATCAAAAGTTATTTCTAAATAGGTCTAAAATTTTGATGAAAAAATTACGATTTTTCATAAAAAATGGTTATATTTCCCTATAAAAGCAGATAATTGCACTTATGATATTATTTCTAGGTCTATAAATTAATTAAGTAACTGGCTATTTTCAAATTTTCATTGACTTGATAGGTCGCATTTGTTTTTTTTAAAGTAAAAGATTAGAAAAAAATCAACCCCCCGTAATATATGAACAAAATTTGCAAAAAAAAATGAACTGTTTTTTTGGAATCGCCACAAAATTCTTTATAATGTATTTGGACGAGACAATTCAGAATTGTCAATTCTACAATGTTTTTTGCCGTTTTTAGAAGATTTTAAGTATGCTTGAGCCTATATCGAAAATGATCCTACTGGCGCCTTTCTGTCCACGCCGCCTACCTGTAGTGAGGTATTGTACGTTCTAAATGCGCCCTCTGAATGGCTGGCCGCTCTGAAGAACTGGCTCTGAATGGCTGGCCAGGCGTCACATGTAGGCGTGGACAGAAAGGCGCAGTAGGGACATTTTCGATATAGGCTATGTGCACACGGTGTGAGTCACACGGGTTAACGTTTCAGTGAGAGATAGACCCCCGCAAAAAAAGTGTTTCAGTTAGAGAAAGTGTAACCAGTTAGAGAGAGAGGGATTGTGCCTTCTTGTGGGGCTTCTTAATTATTTTGAAAAAAATGAATGTGTAAATTTTATCATTAAGGCGGTAGGTGTCGTAATCTGGTACCTTTCAATCCCGCCCTCAGAATAATTCTAGGGCAGTTTGTAAAAAATCTGGAGATACTTGTTTGTAGATCTATCTTTCGTTTAACAATTACACATCTCAAAGTCAACATTGTTACATACACCACCAGGTGGTGAGTCTATCTAGAACACGTAAACGGTTTTTCAAACCAATCTATCTTCTTAGACCCCACATACAAAGCGTCTCAAAATTTACCAAAGGTAGCGAATAAATGAAAACAAAAATTGATAAGAAGGAATTTGAAATTTTGGAGTTTTTTACTTCTAGAATCTCACTTGAAGCCGATTTTTCAAGTTTTTCGACTTCAACTCTATCTCTTTTAGACGAATGTTTAGAATAAAGCCATTTGTCGACTAAGGTAGATAATATATGCGGTAAAGTGATTGAAGGAATTTGAATTAAATTCTAGAATTCTAGAAAATTGAATGAAGATGAACCGAAATGAAAGAACGAAAAAAAGTTCGTCTGATGGACAAAAGTACCACCAATATACAAGCTGAGATTCACTGATCAAAAATTTGCTTACAGCTAATCGAACGTTTGAACCAATCAGCGTCAATTCGATAATTAGGTTAACATTTTGCTTAAAAATAATTGAAATTTCTAGAATTCGATTAAGGCATGTTTGATATTTAATGTCATGCACTGTTTAGGCGAGTCATATTCACAATAAAATGTTCATATCATGGTAAAAGCCGTTATGTGGGTTAAAGCTAAAAAATATTCGAATTTTGATAATTCTAGACTTTTTTTAGATTGTTTTGAAAAAAATAGTTGTCACCATGAGATTCCTAGGGTCAACTTTAGTCATAACCAATATTAATTTATCATAAAATTACGACACCTACCCCCTTAACTCGATATTTTATGTCTGAAAATGAAAACGTTAAATTAAAAAGATATATTTTTTTAATCTGTAACAGTAGGAGTCATATCCTTTTCCCAACCTAAGTCCATCTTAAAAATGCAAGGGTGCTTGATATTGGGACCGCCAAAGTTGATCGGTGTTAATCAGTCAAGCAATCACTAAGACAACATCAGTGGGATTCGAACACACGCTATAGAAATAACAAGCATTTTTAAGATGGTCTTAGGTTGGGAAAAGGATATTTTTCAAACAGCGTTCAAATCCTCGGATTCTTGCAAACACAGTTAAAATAGGCTTAAATCAATATTATACCTATTATGATGCCTGGGTCCAAAAATTTTTGCCTTTTAATAAAATGCGAATTTTTTTTGAACCTACGCATTATGATAATGCATATTACCGTGACCGTTGAGAGCTAGTTAATCAACTTAATTTGATCAAAAAATAACAATTGAGTGTTTTCAGAACCCGAATTTGGTTTCGAACATTTCTTTCAAAAAAACTGGTGCAAAAATAACCTCATGATATACTAGATTTCATATCAAAAATTGATTCAAAATGTGTCTGAGACGAAAATCCTATTCATAAAACATATTTAATCTACACTTTTGAAAAATGATAATAATAATTTTATTTTAGATCGACGAATTTCTGGATACTCGCTTCTCTTGAGCAATTATAAAAACGCATCCGAACTTTTTTTCCCAATCGAAGTTTTCTGGTCAAATGCGATTAATTTAATTATTTTAACCATTTTTCTTAAATAAATGGATTTTCGCGTGACTGACGCTTTTAAAATAATTTTTTGTACCTTTTCTTTCATGGAAATTGAGATGCGACACGTTTAAGTTTATCTGATATATACACCCTTAGTCTCATAATAAAAACCCCTCATTTAATTACCCCCTGCAATTTGGAGAATTATACAATAGTGACATCAAAGACCAAAGAAGCCATCCAGAGGATACCTCAGTCCATCCAAGTCAATCCGACTGGTAAGTTTCATTTTTTGACAAATTTCATACTGCGTTTTACCACATATTAATTTTTAATTGTTTTAAAGTGATTTTCAGACTAAGGGAGTTGTGAAGTTATGCACAGGATTTGCGTGGGTGAAGCTACCTGCAAAATATGAGTATAGCGGTATTTTTAAAATAAGTCATGATTCGGAAAGCTTTTGAATTTTCGAAATATTGCTTTTTTAGAAAATTTTGAGTTCGAATTTGTTAAATTTGGAAGAAAATCAAACCACATATTTCGAATTCTCTTCAAAAAATCGAATGACTTTTTTTGTGATTTTGGCCGAAAATTTTTCCAAATATTTTGACAATTTTCTATGTCTTGATCAAATTTTTTTCAAATTTTTTTCGTAATTAATCGGCTATAAACATTAGATATGCTTACTTTAACTCAAACCCTCGAAGTCCTTTTTAATCAAAAACAAATTACTCAATTTAAGACTTGCCAAATTAAAGCCGTCGTAACCACCGAATTCAATCATTTTTTTTGATGTGCTAAAATTTCGATTGTTTCGTTTTTTTCAGTTTCAAAAATTTCGATTTCGGCAAATAAATTACAAAAATCATTGTAAAGAAAAAAATCAAATTCGGTTGCATCCAAATCCAGTCATAATAAAATGGTAAAAATAAATTAAAAAGTGTACCTTAATTAAGCCCCCTAGCGAGCAACTAACTTTTTTATGTATTTCTACAAACGCCGAATAAAAAAGTTAAAATAATGATCTGAAAAAATCAGATTATAAGAAGTAAGCTAAAGAGCTCCACCTTTTATTTAAATATGCTTTCATTCTAAAATCCAAAGAAGCAAAAAGTTAACCATCAAGAGTAAAAAAAAAGAAAAAAAAAACGATTCTCTCTCAGCACCGACCCTCTTAACAAAAAATAATTTATAGGGCGCGTGCTGGCCTTTATCTGTTACTTAAACATCCTTATCTTTTTAAAATAACAAAATAATTAATAAGCTTATTAAGTTTGATTACACGTAATCTCCGAGTCACATATAACGTAAATATAAAATTTAAACCTTTTAGTGGCCATATTGGCACCATACTAAATTTTGAACGAGAAGCTCAACTTAAAAGCACAAGGGTCTAAACTTTATCATATTTGAGTCGAATTGGCACACTCTAAGGTTGATCAAAATATATGATGAAGTAAATCCTAAATTCCATAGAAATTACGATTTCTTAATTTTTCTCGGTTCAGCCTATTTGATGATTATGATGAAATTTTAGCAAATATGGTAAACCCGTAACATTGTAATATTTGTTTACCAATTAAATACATTTTCATATACCATCAAGTCGGTGTCTTTTGAAAGAAGGTATTATTTTTTGAGTTATGAGTCATCTTAAGAAAAAAGGGCCAATAGGTTCACCAACGAGCGCGCTTAATAAGCGTAGATATTTCTTATTATGAAACAAAATATTCTAAAAAATTAAATAAGTGAAAATTAAATTAAGGCATAAGAGCATGATTTTATAACTTCATCAAAAGGCTAGAAAAAATCAGACGCCGTCATTGGTTATTGAGATAACCTACGTAAGAAAGATTTCCTTTTTCAAAAGCCAGTTTACCTCAACTGCATTGTATATAAAATTCCGAATACCAAAATAACAATTGGTTTTTTCAAAGTTTCCTAAAAACTGTCAAATGAAAAATTGTAATATAACGAATAGTTTCGAAATTAATTTTTAAGAATTAAATCATATTCGACATTTCAAACTTTAAGGGGGTACTCATCGTTTTTTTATTTCAGGCTAGGGAAATGGTAAATGCACCAAATAGATTCAGAAAGACCAGAAAATTTATTTCTGGTCATATCATAAAAAAAAATTCGAAAATATTCTTAAAATTTTCTAGTTTTTTCGGATTTTTTCTGAGAATTTTTTTTCGAAAAAATACATAAACCTCAATTTTAATGAAAAATGCTTAAAGTGATTAGCAGCTTTTATTTCAATTTTGAGTAGCCTTCAATTTTAGGGTAGCTTTGTTTGATTATACAATTCGAATGTGGATGAATATTTTCTAGAAACACCAAAAATTGACTTCCCGGTTGAACTAAAATGCAATTTTCCTTATCAGGAACATATCAGCAGAAAAATATATTTCATCCAAAAAGTAAGTCAGACATGTTTTTCCAACTCATACTAAATTTAAAAAAAAATTGGTCTTAGGCCCGTTTTCTAGAATTTTTGGAATTCCATTTAAAATTTTAACGTTTGTCGTGATTCTAGAATATATCGACCAAAATTTCGACAGTGCTGTAAGCAGATTTTTTATTCAGTGAACCATTAGCTTACACTTTGGTGGCATTTTTAGCCTAATCCGATCAACTAATTTTTTAGAAATATTCGAAAATTGACTTCCAGTTGAACATATCCAGAGAAAAAATATTTCATCAAAAGTTAAGAAAACATGGTTTCGTCAACTCATCACCAAATTTAAAAAATTGTCTTAGCCGTTTTTTGGAGAAAATTAACTCCAAATTTGAAAATCTCAAGAAAATTAGGGTTTTTCTAAGTCTAGAACATGTTCGATCGAAATTTTGCCAAAAAAAAATCCAGTTTTCATAGATCGAGTACACGACTGTTATTCTGACAAAAAGTCATAAATTTTCATTCAGCCGTTATGGAGTGAAAAAACATCTAAGATAAAATCGTGTCTAAAACTCTACTCCCACTTGGTGTTGTGGTGCTCATAAAAATAAATTTTTACGTTTGGTTTTTATAACTTATTTTGTTTTGTTCTGAGGCCCGATTCAAAATACAAAAACACGTTGAGTACCCCCTTAATCAAGCTTTCATAAAATCAAGAAATTCATTCATTTTATTTGTGTGGATCTCGAAGAAAAGTTCTACAGTGTATTTAAATTTAATGTTCTATCATAATTATCAACATAATTTGTGGCTGGAATGACACAAATGATCGTTATCGATATAACAGTGTTATAATAACACTTCATTTATGCCAAAAATTTACTTCTTTAGAATAACATATTATAATTTTAACTTACAACGGTAATCGGATCATTGATTCTACAATTTTCAATAACTTTATTATTTTTGAACCCACAAAATGTCATCTTCCATAATATTTTTACTCTGAAGCAAATTTCGTCATAATTTCCGCCAAGAAAGAACTGTTGAGTTGATAAAACCTACAAAATTAACGTCATCCGAATCTAGGAAACACAAAAATCTTCTGCTGTATAACCATAATCTTCCGGTTCGGTTTCTTGATGAAATTCAGATTTTTTTGCTCATTATGCACTAAAATTAGTATGGTCAGAAAATCCAGGATTTTGAAATTTCAGTGATGGAACTTTGACGTAGAACATATACAGAATTAAACATCGTGTAATGTTGCCCTCCAAAATTATGTCAAACGGTAATCAGTGAGGTTTTACGGTACTTCAAGTGAGCTTTGACTCCTTGACTTATATTGAGCTATGTTTCTAGTAGAAACTTTCTACTCGCCGCGAGTAACTCGCGTTAATAGCTATTTTTATTTGGCATGAAAAATATGGCTTATGAAGTATCGTTTAGAATCGAGTGATTTTTCCGAAACAAAATTGCTGAAATTTTTTTTATATTTTCCATAAATTTTTAGAGTATGTCCTTTATTTTTTTGTACTTTCTCAACTTTGTGGTTATTGATACATTTGCCGATGAAAATGTTTAGTTTTGGGCAATGGCTTATTTTTAAAAATTGTGGCTTATCGCTGGCCAATCACTGCGCTCGATAAGAGTCTCAATGAGCGCAAATTGAGAAAGTTCAGGATAATAAGGAACAAAGGATAAAGCTTACGCAATTTTCAAAATATTATATTTTTATAATATCGATTTTAAGGGGGTAGCGTTCGTAAAATTGTAACTTTGTACACTCTTTATAGGAATACAAGACAGTTTCGGAAGTTTTCAGAATAGCCATTTGGTAGATCTATCTTTATTCTATCAAATTAATTTATCAGAATATGTTTGGGCAAATCGTGGTCACCATGCGGCAAGTTCGAAAACGATAATTCTTTTGATCGGTCCAGTATTTTCTAGAACTACGAAAACTGCCTTATTTCACGATTTTTGCTTTTCAAGTCGTATCTCCTCCTAGATTGAATTTCAGAATGCACTATACATTTGACAAAAAAGGAAAAATATGTCCCGGTAATTAAAGGGGAAGTATATGTTGATTTTTTTGTTGAATTCTAGACAATCGGCTTTCAGTAAACCGGAAGTGAAAACCCGAAAAAAATGTTGTCCAGTCAGATTAAGAATAACATCTAATTGAAGCTTAGGTCATGCCGAGAAGAAAATCTGCTATTTTCGATATGTTTAGTTGTTCTAGTCGAAAATTAGGTTTTTATGCTTTCCTGACAAAACTACTCAGAAAATTCCCAAAAATGAAAATTTCAAATTTTTTTGTGATTTTTAAACTAATTTTGGGTGTTAGCCAGAACATTGTAGGTTGAACGGTATGCACATAAAATAATCTTGAATATCAGAGTTATATTTTCATGAAAAATTGTCAAAAATGAGCAAAAAAGAGTTTATTTAAGAAAATTTGACATTTTGTTGAGTTCTATTCAATTTTTCCGTATTACTATCAAAAGAGATGGCGTGCAGAGAAAATACTTTTACGTAATCGAAATATTAGTCAACTCACTGAGGAAAGTTTCCACTGACGTAATTTACATAAAATTAAGTTGAACCCGTTAGAATAAAACTTGCATTTTTGACCGTTTTGAGGTCAAGATTTGTTTTTTCCGTATATAACCCCTTTCACACTTTGCTTAAAATTTGGGCTCTACTACTAGAAAATACACTACGTTTTTGACACAGGGCCCAAATCTTAACAAAAGTGTGAAAGAGGGAAATATAGGGGGTTATTTGTGTAGCATTCTTTGCTTTCAAGTTCTTTGCCGTTTTAACTAAAAATCAAAATGAGAGTTAAACTTCAGTCCTTGATCACTGCAAAGGTCACTGCTTTAACAAATTCGATCCAATCGTGCGCCCAATAAATTTATTTTAAGAATATTTGATTTTTTAATGATTTGGTACAATTTGCATTTGTCAAATCATTCGCGTTCAAGTGACCAGTACATCAAACATATCCTTTGAATGTTTTATAAAAGTTTTGCAGACCAGCGAAATTAAATAGAAAAATACACAAGTTCCTTCTGTCACGCTCGAATTCCCTATTAATGGAGTTTCGTTCACAAATAGTATAATATAGTATACCTCCAGTGCCTTAAGTTTGGCCGCTAGCGGTAGCTGAATTTCACTAAATGTATAAATACTATATGAGTCAAATAAAAAATAGTCAAAAATTATACGCAGTTATTGTTTCAGTGAAACCACACTGATGTTGGACCTAAAAAAAAACTTAAAGTCACGTGACTTTTGAAGCGCTACGATTCGCCAATTCAATTTTAATTGCCTTAGCCCCGGACAATGGGACTGCGCGGTAATTTAAAATCCAAATCGGTTTAGATTTTTCGATCAGAACAGATATTTTTGCTCGTTGCGGCATCCTAGCTAAACGTACTTTTCGAATTCTTATTTATTGTAAAAACCTGTTTATATCATTTCCGAGAGATTTTGGTGTCTCCATTGGAGACTCTCCAAGTATCTTTTGATTCATAACAAATACCAGCACTTTTATTATTTTACTAAAGTTGACCGAAGTTAATAAATTAAAAAAAAAACATTTTGAAATTTTTTTAAGTAATTTCATATCAGAAATGTTTTCAAAAATGACCTACGGCCTCGGGTTAATTTTTAAAAAAATAAATTTTTATTATGAATCAAATTTTAAACATTTTTTTACTTCTTGGTAATCCATATATAATAGTTTGTCTTTGATTCTTGCCTTGATGTTTGTAAATTCAGTGCGCATTCCGGCCCTTCACACATTGGAATAATTGTTTGTTTAGTTTGGCTTACCTTAAAATTTTCTGATTTTTCGACCCTTTATTTTGACTTTCTTTCGAGATTACATAATATTTGCGCTTAGAGATTATGGCCAATTTTGGTTAGAGGCTCAAAATAAATATTTTCGGATAAATGTTTAGATTGAGCCGAGATCATTCGGTAAAGGAGGGAAATGGGATTGGAATAGACTTTTTAGAAAGTCCAAATAGCATCGGATATACATTGTATTAATTAGATTAGCGTATAATTATCATTGCCAAACCACCGGTTTGAAAGACGCAAAACCTTTTCTGAAAAACTTGTATAAAGATTACTCGTACTCGAGTTGACAATAATTCATACACTGCACCAACTCACGTCTAGTAGCATGCTTAGAAATGCGTAACCCATGAAAATTAATAAGTTCCGATTGGCAATTGTCTGAGTACATGATTTTTTAGAAATTCGCAGTACGCAAGTTACGCGAGACGAGTAGTGGGTGTGAAATCTTTCTATCTTAATTATCAATTTAAGGGGTAGCAGCGATGTGGCAGATTGGTACATTTTTTCGAGTGATTTTTGAAAGAAAAAAAATGTGAAAATTTTTTGTTATTTTTTTTTTATCTTCAAATAAAATGTTCATTCTTGGCAAACGTTATTAAAGGCGATATTTATAAACTTCAGTCTCTTTTTCGGGTGTAATGCACTAATATAGGTGGAGAATCATTATCCACATGAAAAATTTCTTTAATATGAAAGTTTTTTTCCATGAAAAATAGAGAAAAACAGCTTTTAGGAAAAAATTGACCTTCAATGAGTTTAAATATAACAAAAATGTCCTGATTTTTAAAAGTGAAGTAGGCCTATTACACCCGAAATTTTATAAGATTTTTGGTGAATAAAAGAAATTTTTGTATAAATTGCGTGTCAAATGGGCACAAAACCGGTGTCACAACCAAGTGTTGTAAATTTCACCAGTAGTTCAGAAACGATATTCGATTGACCCTTCCATCGTTGGAATACGGAAATCAAATAGATACCAGACAATAACACAACTGATTAGGCATGATTTTCAAGGAGAATTTAAAAAAAAATCATTATAAAAATTTTTGGACTTGATTTGCTAAAATTTTTCATAATATTTCCTAAAAAAAGTCGACAAAAATGACAAATGAACACGTTATGATTTTTCAAACAGCATTCGAAAATAATGTTAACGCATAAAAAAAGTTAAAAGTGGCAATTTTTTTTCGTTTTTTATTCACAGATTTAGAGAAAAAAACAAAAAAAAATAGATAAAAAATGATTTAATGAAGCTGTACTACATTCATTTCTGGTTAGCTAACGATAACAAGCACAGAAAAATTAACCAAGCTAATTATTTTCGTAAGTTAATTGACGCCAGTCCTGCCACATCCGCTGCTACCCCTCTAAACCAGACCATAACTCTGACAAATACTGTTTGAACTTAACAGGATAACAAACCCAGGAAACCGATTCAGGCCATGAAAAGCTAGACTCATATCCCTTTCACACTTTGCCTAAAGTCTCGGCCTGTGTGTAAGGAGTGCAAAATGGTATGGAGTGAGCTAGTTTGGCCAGCTAGTTACCACACAGAGTCGAGATCTTAAGCAAAGTGTGAAAGGGGGATATAGCCACTAGAGAGCCAAAAATCACTCCTTTCATGATTAAATTTAAATTTCAGCGTATTTACCTTGATTTTTGTTGATTTATAAACACCACAGACGTAGGTGCCTTAGTTCAAAAGTAAGATTTTTGCCCGGTTCGGTCCCTATATATCATCGGTCCCTATATCATCGGTCCCTATATATCATATAAGTTATATAACATATATACATCCCCGGCATGAGCCGATCACACTCCTGTCCAAAATTAGGCTTTATAAGATATAATAATATTAATTTATAAGATTAAATTCAAAATTAGAATTCATCCAATTTTTTGGTCATCTGGCGCAATCTAGCAAACTTGTTATTTCTTTGTGAAAGGTCTGCAAGGGCCCAAGATAACTCATAACGGGTGTTCAGATTAGAGCAGTTCTTTATTTTTACATGTCACATCAAGGGTGAAAATCCAATTATTTTAAATAAAAAAAGTTCTGAAATATTTTTGCACAAATTTTGATAAATTCTAATTTGCTCAGCAAAACCAGTAAAACGGCAAAAAAATCGGAAAATAGGAAAACTTCAGATTAAATGATAATGGAAAATATCAAGTCTTGACTTAAACCCCACCTGCACGAGCGTGTTTCAAATCACAGAGACCAAAAATAAATTGGGGAAGTGTCATTTGGGCCAGCGGAATATCGGAACAGACCCCTAAAAGTTCCCCTTATTTTTAATTTCAAGAATTTTGGTGAGTTTAAGAAATTCTTATCAGACAGGATGCATTTTTTTTTGTTTTATGCAGTTCAAACAGCATTGGAACGATATAATAATTACAAATATACCTTTAAGGTTTACTTTCGGAGGGGAATATTTTGGCGTTATTAATTTTTGCACGCCGACACCCACCTGGTGTGAAAAGAGAGATTTTCTTCTTTCTCGTGACTGGGACCAAATAATTACCTCTTGCGTAATATTTTTATTTGAAACCGGTAAACCTTTCAATTCAGACACCATAAATATTAATGTGAAAAGTCGAAAAAGCTATTGTTGAGGTCAGCAACCTAGCAAATACTATGTGTGTGATCGGAAACACACTCGTGCAGGTAAGAGGGTAGAACATCTCGTGCAGGTGGGGGTTTAATTTTTATTCTCTAATTATACTCTCCAAATCCGAAATTATTTCGAAGAATAATTTTCGTTAATTTTTATGATGTACGTAAGATTTTCGTTTAATTTAAATTTAATTTCAGTGGAGAATTTAACATCAACAATTTTTAAATTTTGATAAATTTTCAGAAATACACAACTTCAGTTTTTTGTTTTTATTTGCTTTTATTTTTTTGTGTTTAACTCGGGTAGGATGCAGTCAAAGATGGTCCAAAGATATATTATTTGTGTCTATTGATTAAACTCACATGTGTTTTGAAGAGATTTGAGTTTTTTGTCAGAAGTAGTACTGAAATTAACTACTGTAATTCCCGAAAAAGACGCAAAACACAAATTGGCAGTTTGGTCCTGCATGATTAAGAGTCGAAAAAAATGTTCAAAGTCGATCCGTACAGGACCGTACGGGCGGCTGATAGTTCATTGCATTCATTAATTGCATTTATATCAATTTTTAAAAAAGGTTGATGAAAACATTTTCCGTGGTATTTTATTGGCTGAGCATTAAAAGTTCAATTTCTACTTTTCGGCATATCCGGTTTTGAAATTTTAGATAATTAGATGGGGAAAAAAATCTAAAATGAAACTTTTCGGAAAAATTTTTTCTGAAATTTATCTTCAATTTCGATTATTCTACAAAGATTAAACATTTTTGAAGGGACATTTCGAACTTATTTCGAGATCACTACTTCGCAACATATTTGATTTATTACGTAAATCTTAACATACAAATTTTGAAATTCATTCAAAAATCTTGGTTGTATTGAAGGAGCACGTCTTAAAGAATATGTTAACAACTTTCGTCGATATTATTATCACAAAACCGGGTTGTACCTATCGCTAAGCCGATTTCTTTGCGGTCAATTTCTTATTTTATTAAACCTCCCTGAACATGAGACATAGAAAGGCCATCATCACCGCAAAGAGACCGCGGATTATTAGAATTTATAGCGTTTTCAGCAGATTTTGAGGGCAAATTTTAAGTAATATTTTATCGGTTTCTGACGGCATTTGACCGAAAAATTGTTCAATCTCAGAAAACCATTTTAATGATTTTAGTCCCTTAAAAATTAAATGAGGGTGTCTAAGGTCAAAAGTAGTTTTCTCAGATTATCTCAAAATTACTCTCAACAGTTCTGCATTGTTTTAAACAAACAAATTTTATGTTATATTTTGGCTGAAAGTAAAATTTACCCAGTTTTGGATCTTTAGCGCAATAGTGTACAATTCCTTCAAGTGTTTTTTTGATGAACATTAAGGGGGTCGGTGCATTTTGACACATACGGATATGGGCTCTTGATGAAAAACTTTTTACTGGGTATATATATTCTTCTCAATGTACCATCAAAGTAATGTTTCATAATCCAGGCAACTTTTGTTACTACAGAATTTTTAAATTATCGCTTTTTAAGAAAATTTTGACTTCGAATTAAACTTTGCGAATTCGACAAATTATGAGAAATTTTTAAAAAAAAGTTCCGAACATAAAAAATCCCTTATTTTTGTTCAATTTTTTTTTTCAATATTTGTTTCAAATCAACGAAAAACACTTTTCAAAATGGCCACTATAACTTTTTGCGTAGGTGACCACAAATTTTTTATATGCTATTTGAAAAATCATATGCCATGGTTTTGTGATTTTTGGTCGAAAATAATTGGAAATATTTCGAAAATTTTCCTCATTTCTTGTTCAATTTTCAAACTTATTTTTCTGAAAATATTGAGAATGTCACTTTTTACTTCATTCAAATATGTCCTCGTTTTATTTCTTCGCTCTTGTTTATACTCTGAATCATAATTTTTGCAACGAAACTATAGTTTGGGAAAAATAGGTTTTTCAAGTTTTTAATCTAAGAAATAAAAAAATTGTTATACCTCAATTTTGACGCCTTCAACCTAAATCTCCTGTTTTTTAGTGTGTTTTAAAAAGACGATTTATAAAGTAAAAATAATCGATCTGAAAAAATCTGATTATACGAAGTAAGCTCAAAAGTGACAACTTTCGTTCGATAAAGTTTTTATCCGAAAATTTTCAAATGGCAAAAAGCTTCCCATCACGAGAAAAAAAAATGAAAAAGTGCAAATCTTTCAAAATGCACCGACCCCCTTTAAGCAAAAAACATCTAATTTTGGTCATTGTTATATTTTATTCGGGTTTTCAAGCCTTAATAAAAACAAAACTTATAAATAAGCATATCCCTTTCACACATTAATGATGATCTAGGAATGTGCGGGTTAAAGAGTGTTAGGAGGGTCACTCCTGAGAGGGCCGCTCCTGCGAGAGCCACTCCTGGGGCCACTCCTAACAGTCCTTAACCTGCAAATTCCTAGATCATCATTTATGTGTTGAAGGGATATTAAGATATATTCACCATGAAAAACACATTGAAAACTTAGTCGAAATGAACAATTTTGATCGGTTTTAATTTGAACCAATAAAAACTGGCCAAAGATTTTTAAATTTTGGAAATTAAGAAAAATCGAATTCCTTTAAAAATTTAACGTATTTAATAGTTATTTGACCTCGGACATCCTATAAAAATTTTTCCAAAATATTTCTTGTTGTTCGACATTTCACGGATTTGAAATTTTGAATAATAAATTAGAAACGTTTTGAAAATTTTCTTTTTAATACATGGATACATGTATAAAATTTACTTGTTTAAGTTTTGTAATTTCTTCGAAGTACGCTATGAAAATTATACTAAAAAATCTGATCATAATATAATGATGCAAGTACTGATTAGTATATGACGGCAAAATAACTTTTGCTTGACAAAGAATTACAATTAAATAACTTTGGAAATATTTTTTAAATCCATTGCAATCCTGTCAAAAAAAAACTTTTTTCAAATTCCCTATCCTTAAGCAATATCCCAAGCAATATCAAGAAAAATTTCAAGCTTAATAATAGGCAAAATATACTTCGAAATTTTAGAAAAATGCTGATTTTTGGAAAACGGGACAAAGTTTTTTTGAGTCAATCTAAGCACAGAAACTAAAAGTGCTCGGAAAATAAATACAATATTTATATTTCTAATATATATTTCAAAAAGAACCATTGTGAACATTTAAAAATTTTGTTTTGAACTACAATTATTTCCAAAACATGTTTTGGCCTCGAAAAACTTTAATCATTTATTATAAACCTCATTCTAACTCAAAAATAATAATATATTTTCAAGGTATGACCGATTTTGGTGGCCGCGGAAATGGAGGGACGATTGCCGAGTGTGAGTTAAACATTCCTGAGCAATCTGTCGTAGGCTGTTCTACCCTAACCTCCTCTGACCTCAATGAACTAGGCTGCACTTCGAGCACCTCTGCAAAATCCGGGAGTTCTGGGATTTCAAGTGCTGGGACGTCCCATCGTCGAAATTCCCTATCCCAACCTCATACCACAGTACGTAGCACCTCGTTACTATCAATATTTCGACGGTCGCGCAGTACAGCGCCAACACTACAAACTCGCTCAAGGTCAACTACTACACATTCTCCTCGAGCACTTGGGCCGAGGTCAAAAACTACACATACGAATAGCTCAACAAAGTCTAATTCGAAAATTTTCATAGATGTTCTTCGCAGCTTTACAAATGGATTTTCAAACTGCTCCAAAAAGCGTAATAACGAGGACGGTGGAAACTCGACGCGACGTGGGTCAAATTCGTGTGCTTCGGACGAGCTTTCAAATAACCTGGATATTTTAAATAATCAATTTGCCCAGTCTACGGGTAGGAGGAAATCACACGATGGCTCTCACGACGGCACAAACGGATCGGACTCGACGTCGACAGGATACGTTTCCGATTCGTCAAATGAAAAACATTATCCTAAAAACAAACACAACACGTCGTCTTCCTCGTCGGCAAAATCGTCACCAAAACCGAAACCGACGGTTTTAACAATTTCACAGCAAATTGATGAGGCACAGGCTGCTGCTGAAATGGCCTGGAATGAAGTGGTCAAGGCAACGGATCTTAAAAAGCAAGAAGAAAAACCGACAAATGATAAGACAAACTTTCATAAAACCCAAGGCCCGAGTAATCTCCCGCCGAGGGAAATTTTCGAGGTTGAAAAGCCTCAAGAAAAAATTTGCTACATTGCGTCTAGCGCCTCTGAAGAGGAACTTTCGGGCACAGAGGACTCAATGTACACTTCGGGCACAGAGTCAGTTTCCTCAGATTACGAAACAAATGAAACTAGCTCGTACGAAGACGATATTGACGAAAAAGAAATGAAAGCTGTAAAGGTTTCGCGCTCAAAAACACTTGATATCATTCGCGAAGAAGATGAGGAGGAGTCGCAAACTGTTGCAAAAGCCAAGGGGGTCAGACGGAGAAAATCGACCCTGAAACGAAAGCGAACTCTTAAAGAAGATGATTTGAAAAGTGGCATGAAATCGACTTTGGCCTCGTTGAAAGCAAAAGACGAAGATGCGGTGTCGAGAACGGGAAGCTTGAAGGATATGATTTTCCAGTTTGAGACAGCAGTCGCCGCACTCGAAATCGGGGAATGTCGAGAAACTGAGGTTCAGAAAAATGAGACTCCAATGCCTGTCAAGAGCCCCCTACAAGGCGTCAAAGGTCAAGGTTACTTATATTTGTGATATTTGTATTCAAAAATTCGATCTTCAACCCTCGCACGGTGTTTTTTGGAGGTGAATAGGAAACACTAAAATTCTTATTATGAATTGAAATAAAAAATGAAGGAGGGTTATCAACTCTCGAAAAAAAAATTTTTGCCCGAGCGAATTTTTTCAAATACTGCTCTGTGATTGGATAACGTTTTGACAGCCGTTTGCGCCGTATTTAAGTGAAATGAATATAACGAGCGGGTGCCCAGTGAAATTTGACGACCGATGAAAAAAAATTAACTCAAAAAAAGTTACATTGACCTTCAAAAATGATAAAATAAACTTTCATGACTTTCATACTCAAAAAAATTGTGAAAATCATTTTATGGGGTTGAATTTAATAAGTTTAGATTTTGACTTTGCTTATAGCATACATTTTTGGTCTGAACTTTTTGGTTGTTCCTTTTTTGCTATAAAATGCCTTGGCGCGAAAATTATTAAGACAAAAAATTCTATTTTTTGATTGACTTTTATTTTCGGTTCAAGATCGTTATTGTCTTCATTTTTTCAGACTTAAGGTGTCATATTTTCTCGATTAAGTTTCACTTTTGAAAGAAGAAAATACGCTTTTCATTTTGCGAGTTAAAAAAACACATACTGTATCTAAAAAGATCTCAAGGTAACTAGTCTAACCTGCTGAAAACCCGTGTTCCAAAGTATCTGATTCTTAATGCAAAACATTTTCAGCAAAAATTGTTAGCGTGAAAAACTACCAATGGTTCTAAATTTTCAGATTTATAAGACCCGTTTATTGGCTAGTCAATTTTTTGCGCGTTTGCACTACGTATTTATTGCTAAGAAATCTTTGGGAAGATCAATTTTTCATTTTTTAAGCCCAGAATTAATTTTTTGAAGAAAGTTTCGTGTTCTTATTTTTTTATATATGTAACCTAAAAAGCAATTGCTCAAAAAATCCAAGAACAAACTTGGCTAGAATATGAAGAAAAAGATGTTCTTTTGGCTCAGCAGCTACAAAAACATATTGCTTCAATGAAAGTCGAAGAGTCCGACCTAGCTAAACCTGTACCCCTCTCGCGACGGTCAGAGTCAAAAGTCGCCCAAATCGCCCGACAATTAGCGGCGGCCGAGACCCAAAGGGTTAAAACCGAACAGGAAGTTGAGGGAAAAACGACAGGGAAAGAATCACCAAAAGATATAATGAAAAAACAGTCGTCAACGTCATTTATAAACGAGTTATTAGAAATGGCTCGTGCAGAAAGTACCGATAAAATTCATGACGCATCAAATCATGAAGAAGCACCTGATTTCAAGCAATCACTTCTAGCGGCTAGGAAAAAAATCACGCACCGAGAAGAGGTTGAGACGAAAAAATCACAATCGGTAAAAAAGCTAGTTTCTCAATTTAAAGCTCAAAATGCCTCACCCATGACGATTCAACCAACGCTATCTGCGTCTTCGTTATCTTCTACCGATGGTACATTTTCAGAAGGTAGCCGAAATGTACAGGAAGAAATAGACCCATTTGTTAAGGAGGTTTTAAGGTCCAAAACCGTTCCAGAACCTGTAAAGCAAAAAATTCGAATTGAATGTTGGTCTTTGTTTAATGACCCTAGAACTCCTAAAGGGGTGAAACAATGCATTTTAGCGACGATGCTTAGCAAAGTACAAAATGAGTAAAATTCATCTGCGAAAATCACACAAAAATCAATCTGTTATGTCCTATCTTTCTATTTCTGTTAAAAATACTGTACAATTGTTTATTTATCAACACAATAACTGGTTCATAGGACATTTTTTCAAAAAAAACCATAGAATAGCATTTTAGCGTAAACACATTATCTATCGAAAAAATTATATTCGGCGATTTCAGCGAAAGGCACATTTTTGCGATTTTATTTAACTTTTTTCATTCTTTTTGACGAGTTGTAAGCCCTAAATAAGCATGATTTTTCCTCATGACTGATTTTCACGGCATAATGCAAGAACTACAATATCCACCCTTGAATTTCGTAAACAAAACTTTTTCCTTTTCACCACTCGAATAGCTGTAAAGTTACTACTACAGGCGAGTATTTTTTCTTACGTCTTCTCATGAGTTTCCAACTGGGACTCATGAAATTTTTTGTCATAAATCTTACCATTTTGATTTTGAATATTTATAAATATGTAAAAATTGACCGTGGGAACTTTTTCGGATTCTTTCCCACGATCGGTGAGTCCAACAGATCAGCAAATAATTAACCTAATGAATATTACTATAGTTGATTAGCTTTGACCGACCCAAGAAGTAAAAAAAATACTTCCATCACGTGCATAACTTTTTATAAAATGTATAATAAATTAAGAACCTTTTAGTTATAAAATAAATACTGACGATTTATTTATTCAATTGCAGGAGAAAAATATATATTGCCGCGATAGTTAAATGTATAACTGATAAATTTTGAATTTAAATACTAATGTACATTGTACAAAATACAAAAGTTCAAGATCATGAAATTCAGAGATTTTTGAAGAATCGAATGATTTTAATTAAATCCTACATCATACTTGTATATAAAATAAATTGTGCATTTTTAAAATTTCCCAATTCAATTTTTTCATGATGTGATTGGATTTTCGAAATTGAAATGCAGCGAAAAAACGTATTTGTAGCATGTGGATATAATCGTTTTATATTTTACCATGCTGTGTGAACTTCGCTGAATTTTGAGCTTTGAAAGTTTTATTTTAGACTGTTTGAAATTGTAAATGTGGCATTTATACATTTTACGTTTTATTCATTTTACTATCGACCCAAAATAATTTTAAACATAAATCATTCTTTTGACTAACCATCACATGAAATTCATTACTTTTTACACCATGAAAAATTGCCTGTTCTAACTTCCAAAAAGCTACTCGTTTTCTCGAATAGTGGCAATAGCCGTAAAATTCACTACCATTCGTCGAAAAGTCAAGGGTCCAGAAGGAATTGGTTAACTACTAAGTTCGCACGTCCCGATATACTCTCTAGCTACCCACACCCACGGGGCGCTACAGACGCGTGTCGGTTAAGGCGCTTAAGAGTGCAAATGATTAAGAGGCCAGTACTTTGTATTATCCAAGTATGCGTATTACAGTTTTTCACTCCGTTTTAAAAAATATTTGGCGGATTCATATCTAATATCTCGTTTATAGTATTGAGCGCTTCTCGATGAGCAGGCTAGAGCATTACTAGACTTCGCTTTTATCGTCTGGAGTCTTTCGTTTCCTATTATCAGTTTAATTAGATATATTCGCGCTATGTTATACACTCAAAATTGATGCGCCCGACAACGAGCCGTGGAAATTAATTACTGTTCTGATTATAGGATCATTATCTACTCCGTGCGTTCTTAGAGCAATTAATTGGTTTACAATATCTTTGCGCGGAATTGGCAATTTCCCGAACGTCTCTGATTGGTTCGGCGCGTTTATTTATTTCGTTTAATTTTACCCGCCCGGCTTAGCATGAGTAACGAGGTTACGCTTGACGCGATGCAGGACCCGTCTTGACCGTAGCTATTTAATATTTTTTCGACAAGATGTCAAAAATATTCTGGATTATGTTGTAGATTCTTCACTATAACCTGAGACTTATCGGGAGTAAGCCGCTTATTCAGATTATCGCGGAAAACAAGACCGTTTTTTCACTCAAAAGAACTATTTTCCTTAATAAATGAGAAAAAACGAAAATAGTGTTAGCTTTCGAATACGGCATGGAGATAGCTTCGACTCAACTACCGTCGATATGGGTTATTATATTTTTTTATAATTTTTAAATACTAGTAGTTTATGGACTTATTCTCACTTTTGAAATATAAAAGTATGCAAACCTATCTTTAATATAACATTTATGTCGAAAAGCACAAAATGATGCAAAGGTTATTAGTAGGTTACTAACATGAAATTGGGTCATTATAAAATTAAAACTTTTGACAACCAAAATGTCTTCTTTTGAACACTCTTCGACTTAAAACCAAGTTACGGATCAACAAAGTGATGCACGCCGCTCTTATTGGACGATATTTTCTTACAGACGAACTGTTAGTGTTTTTGTGTACAATCTTTATTGACAATAACAGCATGGTAGTGCTCAGCTGTAACAATAACTGTGAGTAAAAGATTTTTGGTTGACAATTCACCCATTCTGGGTTTATTTTCTAAGACATTCCCCGTTTATCCACTTTTAGTATCCGCATTGCGTAAGAAACTTGTTTAAAGATCACGTAGAGAGGCCGGTAGATTAACAAAAAGTGACTTATCGGTATATGTGCAAATTTTAGGCGTATACTTTGATATTTTTTATTTTCTAATTTTTCTTTATAAACCATTTTTTATAATAAAGAAAAATTCACGCAGACAGTCCTACCAACATTCTACACAGTTCTTCTTAATTTGCTTAAAATCTGTATTTTTATTTTGACAGAGGCTGCTATAACTTACTAAGCCTATGTTTTCAGTCTATATACTTACTAGAAGCTATAGGACTGATAAGTCTAGCGGCAACATTCATGTGTTTTCAAACATTTGTTGTCGGGGATATTTTAGAGAGAGTCCGGCACCTGAGCAAAATCGGAACCGCTCCGATCTCATTCACTTTACAAATTTTCTCGAAGCGATCAGAACACATTTTTACGAATATTCAATCCGTACGAATTCTCTCACATGGAAAACTCTTTTTTAAAAGCTGCTTATAAGTAAAACGGCGAAGTTTGTGTTTTTAGTCAGGGAATTTTTGACCAAATTCTCTCTCATTTTCAAAATGCTTGTATAATTTTAACTAAATTGAAAATTCCAAAGACTGCAAACTTTTCCCAATATATGAGACAAACTGATTTCAAAAGGCTCTCGCTATAGTTATTATTACTCATATCAGCTAAGCTAACGATATCAAGCATAATAACAATTAAATGACTATTTTTTTCTATACACATATTTTTTGTAGAAAATATGTTTGTTTTATACAAATAACCTTATCAGAGTCTAGGCTTGAAAAACAGCTCTTTCCGTTACACCATTCGTTGATTATGAGATTTCTATTAAAAGCATTCTAATACAAAGACGATTTTTGACCACTAAACAAAAATTAATATCGACAAAATATACAAAGTAATAAAAGTCTGGAAAAAGGCGAAACTCATATATATATTATAAGATATTTGTAAATAATTTGAATAAATTGGTAAAAGTTTTTTATTTTGGAATTAATTATGAAGTAAAGTTAACATAAAGGAAGTTCTATCAAAAAATGATTCAGGAATCAGGAATTTGAAAGTCGGTAGACAATTCGGGTGAATTGGGACATTTTTTAATAGAAAGAAAGTACCGTCAAGGTAACATTTTGTTTTGTGCAATAAAATTAGTTCAGAAGCAATAAAAAATAATTTGTGAAGTTCAAAATTTTTCTTTGTCTGATTTTACATTTCGCTCATTTCAGAAATTCAAAAAATGATCATAGAAAGCTTGAAAACCTTTTCATTTTTTTCGAACATTTCGTAACATGTATAATAAAGCTTTTTTAATTTTCATTATATTTTCTTCACGATTATGTTATTAAATTTACTAGCTTATCATTTTTGTCAAAATTTGGAGTTTTCCGAGAATTCAAATCGCTGTTTCTGAACAATAGATGGACAATAATGGAAACTGTGGACCTTGGGGCCCCAAGTTGGGGCTCTGCACATACTCTGCAGTTTAAAATTTCTGCCATAAAATCCAGGGAGGTGTAGTCTGTTTCCTGAGAGGCTTAAAATGGAGTGAAAAACATTTTTGCCCATTCTAGCGCTGGATAAATTTAAAAAGATAAAACGGACCTTCAGGATCTGCGGTGAAGGGCCTTGGTGCATTTTGACAGATACCGATTTATGGGACTCTTTGATGACTAAATTTCACTGGATTTACGTATATTCTTCCACTATTAATACCACCCCCAAAGTAATAATTTCTACTCCCGGAACTTTTGTTTAACAGAAGAATTTTTGAGGTTGATGCTTTTAAGCAAATATTGTGAGTTTAGAATTAAATCTTTCGAATTCGAGAATTTGATGAGAAATTTGGATGAAAAGTTCAAACATAATGAAACAATGCGTTAGCTTTTTCCAGTTGTCAAGAAATCGTTTTTTTCAATTTTGTTACTCACATTCATAGTCCGTAAAGAAACTTAGGCAACAAATGGCTAGGCTTAACTGTTCGCGACGGGTTGACACATATTTCTTCTTATATGCTCTTTGAAAAACTATATAACATGGTTAGTGATGTTTGGTCATAACAATATTACGATATAGTTTTTGAAAATTTTTCTCCTCATTTCTCTGTTTCAAAAATTTCAACTAGATTTTTTTTAAGAATCAACTCGCTGCAAAAATACCTTCGGAAACTTCCGACCTCCACTTTCAGCTATATTTTTACACTCTCGCTTTTTTCGTTCTTGTTCTTCGCTCTTAGTTATCCACTTCTGAATCAATAATTTTTTTTGCATGAATAGGTTTCCCTGCGCGAATATACTTAGCGGTCTTTATTCAACAATAAAAAAATATATTTCAAGACACACGGGACATTGCTCATTGGTAAGGCCACATCACGCACGTAAATTGTAATGTAATTTAACTATGAAAATAAATTTTCTTTCGATGTGCTAAAATTTCGTCTTTTTCGGAAATTTTAAGTTTTCGATTTTGACACGGTAGAAATCATTATGAAATTATAATTATATAGACATTTTTTGAACGCTTCTTAATGAATAAAGAAAAAACACCGTAATTTAACATGTAAATTTAGACACCACTAAGGTAGCAAACGGCTTCAAAAGTGGAATAACTTACGTTTTGAAAAACTTTCTTATTCGAGAAAATTAATTGAGTGGCAAAAAGTTTCTTATGAAGACAAAAAACAGATGGCAAAATCTGCCAAAAGTGCCCGAGGCCCTTAATACCAACTAAAAAAGTATTATCTACAAATGTATCTTCAAAACTCAGGAAAAGGTAGGCTTTTGTAGTGCGAATATCAACACTTGTGAAAGATGTTGTTTAATTGGTCGGCCAATCAAAAGCATCCAGTAAGTTTTTCATAAGCAAGATTTTTGTTTGAGTATTTTAAAACTAAAGCCCATATGTTTCTTTTATTTTTCGTATTTTATTGACTAGACCCTGAAAACTGTGTTTTGACTTTAAAATGCGTCCGATACTCCATGAAACTCTTCAGAAACGCATTTGTAGAAACTATTTCTGTAAAAATAAATATGGATAATATTTTCCGGTAACTACAAATTCATTATCATTTCATTATTTTGGCAGAAAATATAATTGTTGTTGTCAATTATAGGTGGTTTTGGGAGACATTGGAATAGTGCAACCTGTTCAATTCTTTGTTGAATGCAAGAAACCGTTTTTCGATATCTCTCATCGCTCCTTTAAAAACTATCTAACGACTCAATTAACAAACTGGTACTTTCATGCGTCTTTACGGATTCATCAAATATATACTCTGAACGATCCGATCCGAAAATTAACATACGATCCAATTATGCCGATCCCTGCTCTGAACTAATATTTTGAATATATTAGTTAGTTCTCATATCAAAAAAAAATAAGTTCAAATATTTCGAAAAAGTGCTCTGTCGGGATTTTGATTAAAATAGTCACAAAAATTAGGCTTGTAGTACAATTTTAATAAATGTGATAGCTTTTAAATTTGAATCGTTTTGACGTCATTGATAATGAATTTAGTCAGTATTTGGCATAGAATTTTGCAGTTTTTACTTCTGATTATGATCGTTTAAATAATATATACAAAATTGTAGGCTCCGTTAGTGTGAAAAACAATGTTTTTTTTATTTGTGATACATATAATAAGGTAGGAACGACATTATAATTTCGCTTGACAAAGAAAATCAATATCCTTTTCCCAACGGAACTCCACCTCAAAAACGTTTACTATCTCTATAGTGCGTGTTCGAATCTCACTCATGATGTCTAAGTGATTGTCTTAGTGATTGCTTGAGTGATTACACACCGATCAAATTTAGCGGTCCCAATATCAAGCACCCTAGCCTATAATCATACTCAAGACAATCACTAAGACAACATTAGTGGGATTCGAATACGCGCTATAGAGAAAGTAAACGTTTTTGAGATGGAGATGGTGGTAATCCTCCTACTACCTCACCCACGTACCCTTGTACCACGTGACTGCGCCCTTCTCTGATTGGCCCAGGGGCGACCACACTAACGTTAAACGCGCTCTCTACACATATCTCATTTTGGATAGGAATTCCGGGAATACCTCATTTCAGCTGTAGTCTACTGTAGAGAATTAGAAATAAATAATTTTGGAAATAAAATATTTTTCAAAATCACTTGGAACCCTGGCAAAAATTGAAACCCATTTTTTAAACTCCCTGTTATTAACTCGTAGACTTAAGACATGATACTGTACCCAGACTCGATTTTAGCCAACGCGTTGCCTCACATTTTAAATCGGCCATATTAGCAAAAGTTTCATTATACATTCATTTTTCAATAGATTAAAATTGAAGTTTCAGCGCAATTTTTCTATACAAAGTGAAATAACAAATGAAAATTTTAAAAAACGTGAATTTAAGGCTTTAATGAGGATAAGAAAATAAAATAGTTGCGGCGAAAAATTACTCCTGGTTTAAGGCAAGTGCAATAATAAGATGAAATTAACCTTAATTTATATTTGGGCATTGACCCTCATATAAAATTCAAATGATTTTCTATGTCGCTCTGGGGGTAAAAATAATTTATATGTTCCTACAAAATTTCCTTAGTATAATGATCATTAAATTTATTTTGGATTCATTTCTCGTGAGAAAGCAAAGAAGCCCGCCTACGCATGAACTACTGATTCTATGTTATATCAGCTGTTACCGGAAGTTTTGGAGCTTTTAGGCACTGCCTTATTTAAACCGGAGGCAATTTATTAATGCATTAAAGTCTAAGTTCGTGACGATGTCTTTTAGAGGGGTTTTCCACGTGATTTGAGTACTTTGGATAAAATGTCTTGTACAGTAAATTTAAAAAAGTTCTCAAATTAGCTCAAAAAAATTCAGGTAACCTTCGAATGGGTTTTAAGAATTTTTCTCTCATTACACTAATGTCCGATAAACAGTGACGACATATATTTCCCAATAAGGTTTGAATAGTATAGATAATCATTATTTCCGAAAAATGAAGAATCACTGAGTTTGGAAAAAAAAAAAAAATTTTATTATGTTAAAACTCTTGAATCAGGTGTTTTGGCCAAAAAATTTTTTCGGGCGTAAGTTTGATCACGTATATGTGTACTTAGGCTGAAACCTTATTTTCTAATTTGAGGTCACGGCAGGTGATGTTTTTGGACTTTAGTGTAAATTGGAAAAAAGTTTAAAACTCCTAAGAACATCTTCACTGATTTCACAAATGTGAATTTAAGGCAATTTGTTGAAAAAAAAACAGTACTTATTCTTTGCCGCCCTTATTTCTGAATATACGGTCACGTGACATTTTCCCGGGCTATGATGTTGGAAAAATGTCTTAGAATTTTGTTCCTGGAATTCTCAGATGAAGAGGTTTTTTTTGGTATTTGAAAATTTTTGCAAAAATAAGTAATGTTAGAGCAGCTAAATTTTAAAAAAATGATCTCGTCATCGATGAATTATTAACACTCGTGGAGCAGAACAATAAGTTCCGCCAGTGCAAGTCACCTGATATATAGGTTATGTTCAACGGTATCTAAAAAAGCCCAGGGAGGTTAAGGTTCATTTTTTTTTGCAAGGAGTTTAAAGATTCATTTTCTCCGACATTTGATATCTATGGATTCTTGTTTGTAGTTCTCGAAATTTATGGATAAGAAGGTAAGATTAGTGTCAAAGCTTACAGTGGTGTTCAACTAAATTATTTTGGTATGGAGATCGTGCACAGGAGCTAAGTATGTCAGTTTTTTTCGATGATTTTATTATACTCAAAATTAATCTTCTTAAATATT
>SCLH01002326.1:0-15121 GCA_004367855.1 Oikopleura vanhoeffeni
AAATAACATGATGTCGGCATCTAAGTTTTTTTGAGATGCGAATTCATCGCTTAGAAAATACTTGAAAGTATTCACGCAATTGTTTGCTGAGTCGAGTTCATGTCCAAAAAATTGCTCCTACAGAAAGCTAGTAAAAACCGGTACATTTTTAAAATAAGTGTTTCATGCAGAATAATCGCCACCAGGTGGTGACATGTGTCAAAACAAATATTGCCCAAAATTTTCTCTTGAAAAATTACTCCCAGTAAGTATTATTTCAAGTGGCATATGATGTCCAGTTCCAAGATTCAGAAAACGCTCTTTACTCCACCATGTGGTGTCAGGTGTCAAAACAAACATTGCCAAAAATTTTCTCTTGAAAAGTTATTCAGCTTTAGCATAATTACAGGTCTCTATGATGTCCCGAGTGCCGAGAATCAAAAAGTGTCGCTTTACTCCACCATGTGGTGTCAGGTGTCAAAACAAACATTGCCAAAAATTTTATCTTGAAAAGTATCAGCTTTAGCATAATTACAGGCTCTATGATGTCCCAGTGCCGAGAATCAAAAAGTGCTCCTTTTACCACTAGGTGGTGTCAGGTGTCAAAATAAAACAATGCCAAAAATTTCTCTTGAAAAGAGGCACCCCATAAAAAAGTATATTTTTAAGTTTGAATTATGATTAGTTCTCTTAAAACCGCCAATTACCGGTGTTTTCAGCTACTACCGGTAAACCGGTAGACCCTGAAAATCGAATTTTTTTTTCATTGGTTAAAGTTGGCTGGCTATCGGATGCAAAAAACCGTTTCTCGATACCTACTACGGTTTGCTCCAGAGGGGGGGCACCAAAATAAAAGTTACTAAGGATCTTTGCCAAAATTTCTCAGAAAGTTTATTGTGTGAAAACGATACATGAATCAAAATTATGAGGAGACCAGTTTTTAGAAGCCTATCTATAATTCTTTATATGAGTTTGCCTGTTCTGTTAATTTCAATCCGAAGCTTTATTATGCGCGAGTGATTATTCTGAAATTCGAAAATGATAAAAAAAAATATTTTCAGAATGAAATTAAGGGATATTTAATAAAAGTAGGCGAACAAAGACAAATCGAGCAGGTGTAGAACATAAGGTGGTTCTGATTTTGAGTAACCAGCTGATTCGAAGTATTTTTTCATATTTTGCTGCGTATATTTTGACGCGCAGGGATATGAATAATTGTTTTCAAGGCGCTCGAGATATCATATTCCAAATCTGAGACCAGATCATAATAGCCAGGGTTTGACTTGTGAATTTGTAACTTATATCATATACGTTGTATCGATTACAGGGCTTCCTGGTCACTTTTTACTAGATTTTTGGTCAAAATTTTAAAATAATTCGGCTTTTGAAAACAACTCATCCGATTACATTCTTAGATAGCTCAAACTGAGCACGAATATTTTGTGAATAATAAAACACAAAAATTGGTCCAAAGCCGTCCATTGTTTCCCATTTTTAAAAAAAAATAATTACTGAAAAAATTCAGAAATATCAGAAAAAAAGATANAATAAATTGGTCCGATAGACCAATTTTTTTCTTTTATTTTTAGCAAGATATTTGTGCTCAGTTTGAGCTATCTAAGAATGTAATCGGATCATTTGTTTTCAAAGGCCGAATTATTTAAAAAAAATTGGTAAAAAGTGACCAGGAACCCCGTTATTGATATGTCATTTCCAAAACGTATGTTTTCCCGATAAATACGAGATAAGTGAGCCTCTTTTTTTTACTCAAGTTTTTCGCGAGCAGTTATCGAGTTCACAGACTTGGAAATTTAAAATTTTTATGTGTTATTTAAATAAGTAAACTCAATTCTATCCTGAATCTCAATCAGTACAAAATAAATAGATTGATATTATTTCCAGTTTTCCCGTGATAAGCGCTCAAAGTCGCGCCTAAATATAGCGCCTAAAATGTTTTTGTGACGAGCATCAGCTGCAAATATGGTCTATATAATAGATTGTAAAGTTATAAATATCACTAAAATTTATAACAAATGTATTGAAAAAATTCTTCGAAAAGTTTTGAAATTTTTTGACAAAGAATTTTCTCAAAGACTAATTTTTACTTTGAAATATGTATATACAGGGAAAGTTATGAAATCTTTTTAATTCTTGGATTTTTTTTATTTAATCCTAAAATTTCCGATAAAAATTAAATTTGAGGGCGAATGACGACCAATTAAAATCTTCTTTTCAATCTTTAAAAATGAAAATTACCCACAATATTCTCCCGAATTCTAAAAAGATTAGAATTTGTTTTTAGATAAATTTATTGGTTTCAAACTTTCCCAGTCCGAACCCTGATTATAGATCATTATAATATGTATATAATGCATGTATATTTATGTATGATCCGCTAATTAAACAAAATATTTAAAGCAATTGCTTTAATATATATTATACATTATAATTTTTGTATATTAATTCATATATTCAAGAAACTCGAAAATCTAGCACATTTGTCAAGGAAACTGTCAAAACAATCGACGTCAGCCCAAGTGTACATCAAAAAGAAAAACTTGTAAAAAGACATGAAGATGAAGAATCAGACGGAATTGAGGAAACGATTGTCCCAACAGAAACTTTCGATGATAATTTGCCAGGGACAGAAACTGGACAAACAATTGATAAAATACGAGACATAAATATAGGTAAATATCAGAATTTACATTTTTAAAAAACCGCGGTTAACCCGGTGGTTAGTGAAAGAGTGGTACTAAAGTCATGCATAGAATCGCGATTTATAGGATAAAGCATCCAATTTTTTTTCGCAATATATCAAGCGAATGGTCCCCGCTCAATTAAGGGGGTAGCGGTCGTATCGATTTTAGGTCACTTTGAGGTCTCAAAAGTTCACGAAATTGCTAGGAATGCCCAGAAAACAAAAAATGAGTAAAAAAACCAATGAAAATTCTAATCAAAATAGTTCGAAATTTTCATTTTTTGAGAATTTTTTTTCAGAAATCAAGTAATTTTCTTAAAAAGATCCTTTAAGGGGGTAGGTGTCGGTTTTTTTTAGCCCTTTATAGAATTAATTTATGATACATTAATATCGGTTATGACTAAAGTTGACCCAAGGAATCTCATGGTGGCAATTATTTTTTTCAAAACAATCTAGAACAAAATCTAGAATTTTCAAAATTCGAATATTTTTTTGCTTTAACCCGCATAAAACAGGTATTCCACCATGATATAAACATTTTTTATTGGTGAATATGACCCACCGAAAACGATGCATGACATTAAAATTATCGGAAATGTCTTAATCGAATTCTAGAAATTTCAATTATTTTTAAGCCAAAATGTTAAACCTAATTATCGAATTTGACGCTGATTGGTTGAAAATTTTGATTAGCTGTAAGCCAACTTTTTGATCAGTGAAATCTCAGTCTCTTTTTTTTCGAACTTTTCATTTCCGGTNGGTAGAACAAAGTGGTTCTGATTGTGAGTAACCATGCTGATCGAAGTATTTTTCATATTTGGCGCGTTATATTTTGAACGCGCAGGGATATAATAATTGTTTCAAGCGCTCGAGGATATCATATTCCTAATCTGAGACTGCAAGTCATAAGATAGGCCAGGGTTGACTTGTTGAATTTGTAACTATATATATACGTTTATCGATTACAGGGCTTCTGTGCATTTTTCACTAGATTTTTTGGTCACAGAATTTAAAAAATAATTCGGTCTTTTGAAAACAACTCATCCGATACATTCTGAGAGAGCTCAAACTGAGCACGCCATATTTGTGAGAGAATAAAAACCAGGCACAAAAATTGGTTCAAAGCGTCCATGTTCCCGATTTAAAAAAAAAACTAATGACTGAAAAAATTCAGAAATATCAGAAAAAAAGATAAAAAGTAAATGTGCCGATAGGACTCTCAAGTTTTTTTATTTTATTTTAGCAAAAATTTGTGCTCATGTTTGAGCTAGTCTAAGAATGGTAATGGATCGAGTTGATTTCAAAAAGCCGAATTATTTAAAAATTTGGTAAAGGAAAGTGACAGAAACCGTATTGAGTATGTGCTTCAAACGTGATGGTTTTTCGAGGTAAATACGAGATAAGTGGAGCCTCTTTTTTTACTCAAGTTTTTCGCGAGCAGTTTATCCGATTCAGCAATGTGGAAATTTAAAATTTTATGTGTTATGTTAAAGTAAGTAAACTCAATCCTATCGCTGATATCTCATCAGTAAAAATAATGGAGATGAATAATTTCAGTTTTCCCGCTGAGTAAGCCTCAAAGTCGCGCCTACAATATAGCGCCTTAGAATGTCTTGTGACGAGGCATGCAGCTGCAAATATGGTCTATATAATAATGGTTAAAGTTTATAAATATCATAAATTTATACCAAATGTATTGAAAAATTCTCGAAAAGTTTTAAATTTTTGACAAAAGAATGTCTCAAAACTAATTTTTTACTTGAAATGATGTATATAGGGGACAAGATTAGAATACTTTTAATCGTAAGGGTGACCAAACGCAGGCAAAAAATAGGCCCGCCACGAGTGGCACACCCCATGGGGTGGAACGAGCCTCAAAGTTGAAATCGAAAATAGGCTAGTAATCTGGTGCACTCTAAAGTTGAACTGAGCACACACCAAGGCACGGCGCTAGAGTAGCAAAAAGGCGGAACGCATGTGCAGCTTAAGAAACAAAATAGGGCTACGCGGTAAATAGTTCGTGGAAAAGGCGAAAATGACCAAGTAAAAACTTGAAAAGATGCCCACAAGAGCCGCTAATGAAGAGAAACGCCCTAAAATTTGCTAAAAAATAAACTGTGCCAGGACATGTAATTGAATTCCAGGGGCGAAAAGCCAAACCAAAATGACCATTAAGAATTTGAAAAATGCCAATAGCAGCCAGCAGAGACGCTAAATGAGATTAGCTGAGAGACTTTTTTCCAACGTAAACAACAAAAAAATATGGCGTAATTAATAGAAGACAGCTGATTCTCGTGATCGAAAAACCCAATCATTCTTAATTTTGCTGAGTCGTTGAATTTACAATCGATATTCATATTTTCTAAAAAAAATTCTTTGACATATAGAAATATTAGAGAATTTTTCCGTGGTAACAATTTAATAATTTATAATAAACTTACGTATGTTAAAAGTTTATTTCGACCATTTGTTTCACAAGTAAGCTCACGGCCCTGCTTGGAGTGGAATGGATAGCGATTATTGTGAATGGCAGAGAGCGCAAACTGGTAGATGTATAACATGCAGCGGGAGTTATTGTATATAGGGGAACTTAGAAAATATATTACAGATTTCAGATAGTAAACCGATGGCCAAAGCAAAATATTCCATAAATTAAAAAATCGTTCTAACTTTTTTTTTTTTTTTAAATTATCGAAAGAACTTTAGATTTTTATAGGCTTCTCGTCTCTCGTTTAAAAGCATAATTGGTAAAAGGCATTGCACTCCCGGGGCCTGCGGGGCGAATGTACGATGTACATTTTGATGTTAAAAGCATCAATTTGTGCACTAAGGCCATGCAAGAAACTTTTTCACTTGAGTACAGTTATTTATATCGTCTTAAAAGTCTCAGTAATTCATGGCCTCAGGGAAAAAGTGGTGTTGCATAAAAAACCAAAATATAACTTTAAGCTAAAAGCCCTTAAAAATATTAAAAAAACCGTAAAATTGTTTGCTGTGTTATAGACAAAAGTAACTGGTTAAAGTGACACTCATGGCATGCAAAAACTTTCTCCGGAAAAGTCTATGGTTATGTTGAAAAATATGCGTTTGTTTCTGAATGCGGAACAACAACAGCTATTGTTAAACACGCTAACCTGATGCCTTCCAGAACAGCTTGCGTCAGTTATTTAGTACGTGTACACATACTGACACGAAGTTTTACCCTAATCTAATACGTTCAAGATATAGGATTAACAATCATTAGTGTTAACACATTCAAAAATTTTAGTGTACACTCGGGCTATGGCAAAACTTGTTGTGCAAAAAATAACTAGGGTTGGCTGCAAGAAGACTAGGGTTCCTAACGGAAACGTAATCTTCTCACCCAAGCCAACTATTTTTTTTTTCCGTGAAAACAAAGTTTGCACGGCAAGTTTAATCACTGTGTAAATCGGGCGCCGAGTTTTAAATATTATTTCTTTGAATTTTTTTTGTTCGAAGATTATTTTGTGATAAAAATATTTTCGCAATTAACTACGTAAACTTTATGATGTAAAGCCATGATTAAAAACTCTGTTGCTAAAACACTGATTAATCGCTGGAGATAGTATTTTGAATATACTTGAGGAGACTTATTTCTACGACCTTGAAGATTCATAGAGAATATGAATAATATGAACAATTTTGTGACGTGATTTTCACCTTCGAACAACAGTGTGTACATTGATATAGTTTGACAGTACTCCATAATTCGATCAAAACAAGACTATAATTTACTTCAAAGGCTTAAATCCTCAGTTTTCATATTGTCCTGCATTTGTGCTCTGTAGGGGCTCGCCTGTAGGTCACTTTGAAAACATTTAAGGTGTCATTTGTCGACTTCCGAAAAAAAAACACAAACATTTCCTCAAAGGCGAACGAAAAATAGTCCAGCAAAGGCTTTACACTTGCTCTCTAGCGGCTTTGTGGTCACTTTGGCACATTTTAAGTGTCATTTTCGACTTTCCTGATATAAATTACTTATGTAGGAAACCAACAAAAAAATAGTCCAAGCAATGCGTCGCATTTGCCTCTATGCGGCTGCTTGTGCGTCAATTTGGCAGCATTTTAATTGTCATTTTTGGATATCCTATACCAATTAACCATAAATTTGTGAGGCAGCATATGCTTCGCATATGCCTGAATTTTGGCCGCGTTTTGTACCCTACCCGTTTTTATTCTGGATTTTTTTTATAAATCTAAATTTTCGTTAAAATAAATTTGAGGGCGGAATGACGACCAATAAAATTCTTTTTCAATCTTTAAAAATGAAATTACCCACAATATCTCCCGGAATTCTAAAAAGATTAGAATTTGTTTTAGATAATTTTATGGTCTCAAACTTCCCAGTCCGAACCCCTGATTATAGATCATTATATATTATATAATGCATTATATTAGTGTATGATCGCTAATTAAACAAATTTTATAAGCAATTGCTTTAATCATATATTAATACATTATAATTATAAATGTATATTAATTCATATATTCAAGAAACTCGAAATCTAGCACATCATTGTCAAGGAAACTGTCAAACAATCGACGTCAGCCCAAGTGTACACAAAAAGAAAAAAACTTGTAAAAAACATGAAGATGAAGAATCAGACGGAATTGAGGAAACGATTGTCCCAACAGAAACTTTCGATGATAATTTGCCAGGCACAGAAACTGGACACACAACATTTGATAAATACGAGACTAAAATAGGTAAAATTCAAATTTACCATTAAAAAACCGCGCGTTAAGCCCGGTGGTTTCGTGAAAGAGTGGGTAGCTAAAGTCATGCATAGAAGGTTAAAGCATCCAATTTTTTTCCGCGAATACATACAACGCATGGTCCGCGCTCAATTAAGGGGCGTAGCGTCGTATCGATTTTTAGGTCACTTTGAGGTCTCAAAAAGTCACGAAATTGCTAAAGCAATGCCCAGAAAACAAAAAAATGAGTAAAAAAACCAATGAAAATTCTAGATCAAAATAGTTCGAAGATTTTCATTTTTGAGAATTTTTTTTTCAGAAATCAAGTAATTTTCTTAAAAAGATCCTTTAAAGGAAAAGATAAAACCTAATTTTCGACGACGAACTCAAAAATTGTAAGCAGATTTTTCTCTCGCCATCATCTAAAAATTTCAAAAAATCTGCTCCCCTCAAATAACCGAAACATATTACTCTTTATTGTTCCCAAATTCTATAAGTATACATGCAGTTGCAGCTGTAAAATTTAACCGGGAGAAATCAATTGAAAAGAAGAAAACTTGAAATTTGGGATTCTAGAAAATACTAGTCCCGAATTCAAAATGTAATTCACCTTACGAGAATTATTGTTTCCGTGGTTCATGCCAAGTTGTTGAGGGAAATCGTAGTGCGGCTTAGGAGATACATTTTGAAATTTGAATTAGGCGTTCAAGAACTCGCCGCATATGGTGCACAGGATCGGCCAAAAAATTATTCTGAAATGTTTTTTTGGTTTAATAGATAAATCTACCGAATGGCTATTCTTAAAAGTTTCGAAGCAGTTTTGTATCCGTTGTCCGGATAAGGCCGTTGTATGCTACCCCCGATAAAGTGTAGTACAAAGTAGGGTGTTACGCGTTGGGATTAGGCCGAGAAAAGTTATTTTTCCACTTAATTTCGAAAAAATTTCGAATTTTTTTGTTTTTATTTGGGTTCTTTTGTGCTATCAAAACATAAACGATTGATTTGGTGCATTTTTATGACATAATAACTGCAGAAAATGTTGGGACCAGGATACCCTTAAGGGTATGGTGGTTCCTACATTTTCTGCAGTTATTAAAGACACATTTGATGTCAATACTTTAGTATATTTAAATAACCGTTATAATATAAGAAACTCGAAAATCAGAAACATTTAACAAAGAAAAACCTGGTTCTGAAAACATTAAAAAACCTGAAGAAATGGTCGTTATCCGCTCAAGTTTACTGCAAAACGCATCATCTCTCGACGAGACAAATTTATCAGTGTTTTCGGGACCCGTTGTTTGTTCAACTCCTATGCCTCAAAGATCGAGAGAAAATCGTCAAACATTTTCTCAAAAGCCAATTCCTGATTTCGTGAATATAACAAAAGTAAGTGAAATAGAAAAAAAACGAAAACCTGGAAAAAAGCGAAGAAGTTCGATTAGATTTTCGAAAAAAACGCAAGAGATAGAAATTCCTCATCGTGATGATACTGAAAATCGAACAATCACAGACGAGGAAAATAATTCAGAAAAAATTCGATCAAAAAAATCGAAAGAAATAGTGAATGAGAACGAAAATCCACAGGATATCGACCTTCCAAAAAATCAGTCTGATTCAAAGAGAAAATCTGGCAAAATTTTCGAACGGAAATCAAAAGCGAAAGAACTTGAGGACCAAGAGGAGGTAGAAAATGTTTCTGAAAACCAAACAATAAAATCTAAAGATAAAAGGCATGGTATAATTTTATCCTAGGTAGCTTTTTATATTGGCGGTTTCTTAATCATGGACATTTTTTTATAATGATTACGGAAAAAAGTGAAAAATTTTAAGCCTAATGCGACATTAGTATTGCCTATAGGCAATTTAAAAACGGCTACAATTTAATAATAATTCAAGACAGGATTAGCAAAGAAAGTTTTGCCGTTTCTGATTGACTGATATCCATCATGATCCCGAGTAACTTAAATCTCTCATTTGCCCTTTTAAAAAATAGGGAATAAGATATTTCAGTTACTCGGGCTCATGATCGATATAAACCGGAATGTATTTTTGGCGGGTTCGAATCTCGGTAGGCCCACAATTTTTTTTCTTGAAATCCGTCGGAAAACTTACAGTTTTAATGTTTGTTTATCCTAATATCACCAATTCTAATGTATTTTAATAAGAATATATAAAGTAGTCAATTTGTGTTAAACTTGAAATTTATCAAAAATTAACTTAAATCTATGAATATGATAATAAATCGAAAGCTAAAGTTTAAATATGTTTTTAAATAATTTAAGTACTTAAACTCGAAATTTATATTTTTGATGCATTTTTGAAAGAAACCAAAAACAAGTTTCCTTTTTTTCTTCACATTTTATATAAAAAATGCCTATATAATAGATACCCGGTTACGAGTAAACCGGTAGTCCAACAAAAATCTCCAATTGAGCTTTTTAAGGTGGCAGTTGAATACAGTTTCCCGTAATCGCCATGAGTAAGGTAGCCCCTTACAAAAGCTACCTCAGAGCTTACTAAATTGCGCAAAAATAGTTCTGAGACCAACATTTTCAGTTTTTTTAACTATCAAAATTATATCATACAGAAGGAAATCTGAAACTGTGATCATAGAACAAGATGCAATGGAAGTGAAGAAAAATCAACCTTATCCACGAAAATCTCTAGAAAGCAGAAAATCTATAACTTTAGGAAAAAGTACTGCTGAACAATCAAGCCGTCCGGGATCAGATTCATTATCTGAATCGAATGACGATCTAAATGAACGCAGTTTGGAATTACCCGTCTCAAAAACGCATTCCAGAAGAAAATCAGAAATGTTTGAGAAATGTTCTGGTGAGCAATCTGCACGAAAATCACTTTCAAGAACAATTGAGATGACTAATAACGACCCTGATAGTGACTCTTCTTTCGAAGTTTCTAATGAAAAAACCGCAGATAATACTCGAAAAACTCTAGAAAGACGAGGACCAAAGAAAACATTTCAACCGTCAGAAACTCTATTAGATAGAGCTAAAGAACGCAATCTCAGGTAAGTGTTCAAAATTTGGAATGCACAATTTTCGGATATCATGTCCAGTGGAACCGATTTAGGTAGCTGTTTTTTTAAAGGAACCCACCCGCGACAGCATCATTACTCGAAACTCAGCTACCTTAGGAAAACATATTTTTAAATTTTGATTGTTAATTTTGTTTTTAGATTTTAAAATTCGATCGGAAACCTGATATTTTTTTTGCGTTTTTATGCAGTTGTAAAATGTTTTTCCACAATAAAGATAACTTCAACCTATAATCTTACGAGGTACTCAATGAGTACTACTCATACATGCATACGATCAGGGAGGCCATTTCTGCAAAAATTTGGTTGAAGACACACTACGCATTTTTGTGGATGCCATTTGAGAATGAAACTATATTCTAAAAACTTCAGGACAACATTTTTTGATGATTCAACGGATGTCCGAAAATACCGGAAACTAACCGGTAAAATTAAAAAAAAAAATATGACGCCTTTGGGGCTTCGAAAATGCTCAAAATTGATTTGGGGTGATAACAAAGTGTACTACCGACCAAATTATCAGAAATTTTTTTTCGAAATTTCCGTGTTTTTTCGATTTTTTTTCAAAATCTCGTTTGCTGTAATTTAACCACTAAAGCTTCAAAATATCACCTTGACGTAAGCCAATTTTGTCAGTGTTTCCGTGGCTTTATTTTGAGCCTACTTTTGAAAAAATCGGAGCAAATTTGTTTTCGAAAAAATTTTCACGTGACCTTCAAAATTTATATTTTGAGCTTGAGGAGATAGATTTTCCGACGAAAAATGTCAAAAAACAGTGGTTTATCGCATATTGTATCGCATTTGATCCCTCCCAAATCTGACCAATGAAATAGGCCTATTCTGCAATCCAGTGACGTCTTTTTTTAGTTATAGGTAAATTGTAGCATTGAATAGATTGAAGGATATAGGATGAAGTTTTATGATAGCTTTCGAATGAGCTATCATACAACTTCATCCTATGTCTAGTTTTTCAATCTATTCAATGCGCAATTTACCTTTAAGTCAAAAAAACGACGTCAGTGTTTTGATGGGTGCTAGTATCTCCGCGTTGTTTTGTATCATTCAATAGTCCACGATTTGTCAACTGAGGGCCCTTAATTAATAAAAACAATAATATTATAGACACATTTGACAGTAAGCATTTTCGGTTTTCTCAATAAGGCTTTTAATTTTCAGTATATTCACCGAGAAAATGGCCAAAATCAGAGTCCCACACCCCTTAAAGGGGGTAACCAAAGTCCGGCAGATTAGTACATTTTTTCAAGAGCAAATATGTGAAAGAAAAAAAATGTGGAAATTAATTTTTTTATTTTTTAACTTCAATAAAAGTGTTCATTCTTGCAAACGTTTATATTTTTATTTTATTAACAAAACTTTAGTTTAGTTTAACTTTAGTTTAGATACTTAAGTATCTGTAAAAATCTAAAGAACCACTTTTCCCTGTACACCCATTTCCAACTAAACCCAACTATAGAATTTTTTAAAGACGATATCAATAAACTTTAGACATTGTCGGGTGTTATGCGCAAAAAAGTGGCTTCAAAATTCTGCACATTCAAAAATTTCTTAAATGTCAAAGTTTTTTTTTCATGAAATAGGGTCAAAATGGCAAAAAGTAGAGAAAAACAACTTTTTTTGAAGATAAAAATTGACCTTCAATTGCGTTTGATTTTAAAAAATGTCCCTGACGATCACAAAAAATGAACGGCCTATAAACACCCGAAAATTTATTTGGAAATTTTTTGCTAGCATAAAATTTTTTAAAAATTTAGTGGCCGAATGGCACTTATGGCGAGTGTACAAGCCGAGTGTTAAAATATCAATCAATAATTTGGAAATGATAATCGCGGCGACCAAAACTCATTAGTTGAAAACGGGGGAGATTTAATAGATTACAAAAATTAAATCCAGGTGATTCTACCTATTTTTTATAAGGAATTGGAAAAAACCACACATTAAAAATTTTGGACATGATTTGCGGGAAATTTTCAATAATATTTCTAAAAAGTCTAATAAAAAATGAAAAAATTTATGATTTTTTGAAACAGCGGGTCAGAAAATATGTAGGCATCTATCCGGTATGAAAAAGTTAAAGTGGCTATTTTTTTTGTTTTTATCCATAATATTTTAATAAAAAATCAAGAAAAAATTTTTTGGACGAAATGCGGAAATTTTCATAATGTTTGAAATTTTTTTGAAAATTTCACGGTTTCAAAGAAATGAAAACTCAACGCACAAATCTTCCTAAAAAATGGATCAAAAAAAATTATTTTATAAGCTGAAACATAAATTTATATCGGTTCAGATAACTATGATAAGCATGAAAAAAATTATATATTTTATATTTAACTGACTTATTATTTTCGTAAGTTAAGGTATATTAAGGGGGTCCGGTGGCATTTTGGCAGATTTGCCACTTTTTCATTTTTTTTTTCGCTTGATGGGAAACTTTTAGTCACTTCAAACATTGTGGATAAAAACTTTTAGAACCGTAACTTGGAACTTCTTCTGAGCTCACTTTGTATAATCTGAATTTTTGTCAGGACGATTATGTTTACTTTATAATCGTCTTATGAAAAAACACCTCAAAAAACGCGCGTTTGCTATCAAGGGTGTCTAAATTTACAGTAAAATTAATTTTATTTTTTTTTATTAATTTGGGAGCTCTAAAAAATGGTCTCGACCACCGTTGAAAATTATTTAAATTTCGATTTCTTACGTCAAAATCCGAAAATTTAAATTGTTGAAAAAGACGAAAAAAAAACCAAAAAATTTATCACATCCAAAGAAATATTTTTTTCAGTGAGTTTAAATAAAATAACATTTTAAAAAGCGGGGATGGGTCGGTTCACCAATTGGCAAATTTTGGGTGTGATAAATTTTTTGAATTCTGGATAAAAAGGAAGCTCGATGGACTTCCTCCAAAACCGTAGTTGAACATTCAAAGATACGGATTCAAGAGTAATAAACAAGAGCAAAGAAACAAAACGAGGAACATATTTGAATATAGTGAGAATATGCCATTCCCAATATTTTCAAGCTAAAGGATTCCATAAAAATCAAGTTTGAAAATTATGAACAAGAAATGAGGAAATTTTCCAAAAATATTTCCAAAGTAGTTTCGAGAACCGAAATCCCAAAAAAAAAATGTGGTATGATTTTTCAATTAATCATATACAAAAATATGTGGTCTACGCGAAAAGTTAAAGTGGCCATTTTTGAATGAAGAAGTTTTTCGTTGATTTGAAACAAAAATACTGTAAAAAAAATTTGATGAAAAATAAGGCATTTTTAAATGCTCCGAACTTTTTTAAAAAAAATTTCTCATAATTTGTGGAATTCGAAAAAGTTTAATTAGAACTCAAAATTTTCTTAAAAAGCAATAACTCAAAAATTCTTTAGTTACAAAAGTGCTGGAGTAGAAACATACTTTGGTGGTATATTGAGAAAAATATATAAACCAGTGAACAGTCTCTATCAAGAGCCCATATCCGTATCTGTCAAAATGCACCGACCACCTTAACTCTAGTCTGCCGAGTTTATGGCACCTCCTTAATGCTGTTAACCATCGTGTTTTTTTTTTATTTATTTTGAACATTTCTAGGGCTGAAAATAAAGAACTCGATCATTTGGAGTATTTAAAGAAAGAAGCAGCCAAACGTGCCATTATCCCAAAAACTCCGACCGATGGGTCTCGGAAATCAAGACGAATTCGATTTAGACCGGGACAAAAGAGGTTTTTTCAACCAATGCTCACCGACAAAGCTATTAAAGAGGGGAAAATTAATTTCATGAAACCTAATGATCTTGGTGATTTTGTTCCGCCGATTATTCAGCCGGATAGGAGCGCAAACGTGCAGGTTTTGAGAGCGGGAACTAATAGAGAACGACGGGAGATTGCAAAAACTGGCAAAAAAACGAAAGTTAACCTAGATGACTCCATAGAACTTTTTCAACATATTCCAGAATTTGATTATGATAGAATTGATCCTTCGAAAGGTAATTTTTTTTAACTATCTCTCTCCTACCTGCGCCGTAGTGCTTGGCAGCACAGAGACCCTACATTTTATAAGTTTATATTATTTGGAACAGGGGAATCTGGGAACAGAAAGTTCTTTTAAAATACCCGTCGGCATGAAACAGCACAAAAAATGACAATGGAAATATTCGTTTTCTTTCTGAGCTCAAGATCGGCCAGCGACTTTGAAGTTCGAAAACGAAAATCACATTTTCTGACTTGGTACTTATCGGATCGACAATTGAAAAATAATACTTACCCCTCCGAGGCATATAGCCTTTTGAAAGGCTATTTTTTGAGCGCTTATTACGGGAAAAGTAAAAGTGCTTGCAACTTTATTCTTCTATTGTCCTCGAGATTAAGGGCCTCGGCGCATTTTGACAAATACGGATATGGGCTCTTGATGAAAAACTCTTTACAGGGTTTATATATTCTTCTCAATATACCACCAAAGTAATGTTTCATACTCCAGACAACTTTTGTGACTACAGAATTTTCGAGTATTGCTTTTTAAGAAAACTTTGAGTTCGAATTAAACTTTTCGAATTCGACAAATTATGAGAAATTTTTGAAAAAAGTTCGGAACATTATAAAAAAATGCCTTATTTTGGTTCAAATTTTTTTTACAGTATTTGTTTCAAATCAA
>SCLH01002326.1:43758-66628 GCA_004367855.1 Oikopleura vanhoeffeni
TCCAATCATTATCATATTTATGTTGAATTTGACCAATTTTAGCCCTTACACCCAGAAATGCCCGAAGTTTTTATACTTTCTTGAAAAAATTTCTGAGTTCGGGTTTTTCACATGGAAGGCCACAAGTAACACAAGTGTTTTTAATTTTCAAATACTCAGTTCTATAATTAAAACTTCAATCATGAACGTTTGCCAAGGACTAACACTTCTGTCGTAATCATCTTCCTGCAGCGGAGTGGATTAAAAATATCGTTATTCCCTATTTTTGGTAAAATAATATGTCTCATTTAAATAGGCATCGATGGATAAATTTATCTTAAAAATGTACAACCTCTGCCAGCTTATGCCACCCCTTAACGTACGCAAAATATCCAGTCTGAGAAAAAATGAGTTTATGTGTTCTGATTGGATGGCCGGTCGGCCTATTCCAAGTGCGCTCATGGATATTTAAATAACGCCACTTGCAATACTTTTCTTGGGGCATTAAAAATGATTTGTATGCCAGAGAGCAATTTGGAAAACAAATATTTGTGTTAATGTTTAAAAGTCTAATTAGAAAATATCGCTTTGATAAAACTCGATTGATTTTTATTACTTTCTGAGCACGCTCAAATGAGCACTATCAAGTACTTATTGAAGTAAGAAATATTATCGTCTCAATCGGACTTTTCACCGATTTATTTTTCGGGTCCTATCAAAAGTTTTAATTTATTGTTTTGTTAAAAATTGGAGAACAAAATTCGTTTGATCCTTTAGCTTTCACATAATTAGTGGTCGGTTTGAGCTATTTTAAACATGGAATTTCACATGAGTATTCTTCTCACGCCGGCTATATATAAAAATCGCTTCAAAAGTGACAAGCAGGGCCCATTAGGTCCTGTAATTATTACCAAATAGATTGTATCAGAAGTAAATGTTTCTAGTTAGCAGTTCCGATTCGAATTTTTCTCATTCTAATACAACACGATTGCTTCAATCAGTTATTTAATAAATACATAAATTTAAAAATAATTAAATTCTTCTAATTTCAAATAGTTTATTTTTGACGTTTCGGTAAACAGCCCATTTTTCAGTTGTGCAGGAAACAAGTTTGTTTTTGACTTCGCTTTTGAAGCTTTTTAGATGCGCAATCATAAGAGTAATCAAGCAATTTCTTATGAAATGCTAACAAAAACAAAATTTTCATTACCTGAAATTTTTGATGCGAAAATATGAAGGGGGATCAAGGCCTTCAATTATCACCTGTTATACTCTATCACGTCAGACATTACTACAGCAAGCTATTTGGTACATTTCATGGTACCGATAAAAGTAACACAATTTATGCTTGGTATTTGTCATTAACGTGATACAGGTTTTTTTACAGGATAATAAATACGCCTTCAAAAGTTTCTTCTCGAAAAGGCTTTGTAATATTAGTTTTGTTTTCAACTCATTCTTCGAACATCGATTCAATATTTCAACGGATGGCTGTTAGCTAATCTGGATATACACCGAAATCTTTTTTCACGGCATTTTTGACTCATCCGGTACTTCACAGCTTGGACAATTGAGGCTCGTTCACCCCCCTGTCTTTTTTCGCATTCAAAAAAGTTTCGCGTAAACATATTTTTGTGTTCTTCGTCGCATTTCAAAAATTGCTTGATTAACTTGTATTATTTTCGCATCTTTAAGTTTCACAAAGCTAAGTCAAAAACCAACTTTGATTGCTTCGGGCCACTGAAAATGGCTGTTTAGCCGAAACGTTCATAAAATACCCATTTTTACGAATAGAATAAACTATGTCTATGTCTCAAGAAAAACATTAAAAAATATCTATAATACGGCAATAAAAATATACAAGGTGGATTTATTTTCAAAGCCTTGGATCATCGGCGTATAGTTGTCCGTATCAAAAATAAAATCCACTAGTTACCATCTTTTAATGGGCCGGTAATTATCTCAAAGGACATTTTATTCGCAGTAAAAGTACTACTGATAAATTAGAGTGAGAACTGTTTTCAACTCGCAATAGTTAACGTGTACCCACTTGAATATTCAAAACTACACTTTCCATCCATACATCATACTCGAAGTTTTTCGTTTTGAAAAAGTTTCTTCACGCCACCAGTGGCAAAGTAGTTTCTCATTTCTACGAGTTTCTTCTAGGAATCAAATGTGATCTCTTCGCTACATCAGCGACAAGTTCACTTGAGTAATCTTTCAATTTTCGTTTTTCACATCTTTTTCTATTTCATATCAAGGCAAATGCTTATTCACGATACATTCTTACATAATAATTTAACTCACAACACATTGTCATCCCAAAATGCAAGTAAATCGCATTAGAACTTTTTTTTGCTTTTCTTTTATCGAGAAATCGATTTGGTTCAATTTTTTAGAAGGTACATTCGGTCGAGATAGCTCGAACCGCAATTTACGATTTTTTGAAATTCTTGGCGTTCGCATACTCAATGTTTCAACAACAACCATGACACCTGCAGAGCCGAATTTTTTCGTATTCCTGGTTATTTACTTAATTATGAAATTACCGGTTTTTTGACAAAAAATACATCAAAATCACCGGTTTTGGAAAAAATTAAAAATTCAAACACGCCACTGCAGTGACCGTTGCCTTACAATATTTATTTTCCACAAAATTTTCAAAGTTATCGTATACACAGTATAGATCTAACGAAATGGAAATCCCTTCAAAAACAATCGAACTTTTGTCCTATTTTCTTTCTTGATGGGGACAACAGATAAGTCGAATCGGCACAACCGATCCCTTGAATGTCCGGTTCTATAACAACTTAATCACTCTCATTTCACTGCATAGCCGGTGTTTCAGGTCCGCGATTGTCTTTTAGTACAAGCTAAATTTTGAAAGATTTAATATAAATTTCGGAACCCATTCTTCATTCAAGAGATTCCTTTAATCTGTTTCACACGTATGAAGAGACATCTTTTGTTTTAAGGTAGCGACTCCATTTCGATGTTAACAGAATTCTTGAAGCAAATGTTTAGCGATAATTCTTATTGTAACCTACTTTTTTTATCTGGATGAATTGAAACTGAGTTTTCCTTCAGATCGTTCCTGATTGGATATTAAGATATCCCCAGAAACGAAGAATTGATCAGCGATTTTTCTGTAAGATTGACCGTTTTTGAAAAAGTTGATATTTTTTGACTTCTTAGTCTAACATGACTGTATTTTCTATCTAGTTGTCGGTAAACCTGTACAATAATAACTCTTGTCGCTTTTGTCCATCGGCAGTTACCATAAAAAAATAATGAGAATCATCTACAATTCTTAAAAAAATTACGTAGTTTCTCATTAACCACTCCAGAATAAGCGAATATTTTCAAAGTTTGAAACAGAGCCATCGATATTTTTCTGAACAGTCAGTCAGACACAATTTTATTGGCAACTTCGTTCAGGAAACATTATCAACATCTGTATGACATAATTTTCTACCCGCTGGTATATATATTTAGTTTTTGTGGCTATTGGTCCAAGTATACAAAATTTACATAGACATTATCTTTTGGGCACGAAAGCATTAAGAAATCGATTTTTTGCGTAAATTTTAGTAATTGTTATGGTTCTTCTTCAAATATAACAAAGTCTCTTCATACATTGGTCACTGTTTTATTTATTTTAATCCACACTAGTGTTATCTGGATCTCACCACGAAACAATTTTTACACATATACAAATTAGATTAAAGGCGTGATTTTTGAACTGCTCAAGTCCTAACATGAACGTACTTTAGCTAGGACAACCATATTCTAGTTAAAAACAATTCCGTTCGCATAAAACAGTTGGTGTAAAAACGATATAAGGTTTAAGAGCAAATCTTTCTGTAATACTGCGAAACAATCTTAGAAAACATGAACCCTTACTACAAGCATATGCGAGAACCTTTTAGCAATCAAATGGTAGTGAATTAATTCTGTATTGATTTTCTTTTAATTCTGTTGCAATAAGAATATTACATTAATATTAACAAAATGGTTAATAAAATGTCCATGCATAAAATGTATTCAACATATTAAATGACAAATGGCACACATCAATAAGAATCACAGAATTAAAAACGTGAACTTTGTAAATTTTTACTTTACTTTAGTCGTGAAGACATTTGGAAAAAGTGCCCATATATATTAGTTTAAAACCAGACAAAGGACCTACTTTATTTGCTAACTTTTTGAAATGTTGCATTGTAAGCCCTTGAAAATATTACGTTCAGAACAAACAAATTTTTAAAAAGTTTAGCTACTGCTCAAAATGAAAATAAAACCCCGTTTCTTGAAATCTGCCTATTTCTGTTTAAATTGAGATTTTTTGACATTCATTGAAAAACCGTTTATCATTTTGAGCGTAGCTGAACCACATTTAAAATAAATTTTTCTAACCGAATGTATATTTTTAAAGTCTACAATTTAAACAAACTCACAAAAAGTCTTGCAAAATTTATCCTACTTACCTTTCTCCGAAATCCGATGTAAAGTTTGGAGCTAGATTGACCTTTTAAAACTAATTGTTATTTTTCAGCATCGCCTTCTAAGCTGTTGTTAATTTACAGATCATTTATCAAATAACTCTAGTCATATCGCGTGTCTACAATGACACTCGCCTTTGTTGTTTGTCCTTATAAAGCGTATTTATAAACGTCTTTTAAATCTAAAAGGCAGCTAAAGCGTCTACTTACAAGAATAATAGTTCAAAAAACTCAATCAAAGCAACCTCCGTTAAATATGACGGATCCACGCTTTGTTCTTTTCCTGAATAATTAATACAAAATCTAAATAGTTTAGAAGTTATAATTGAATATTAAACAAACAATATTGGTATGTTAACTTTTTTTATTCTATTTGAAAAAGTTGTGCGCTCTTTTACTGTACGTAATCATTTCCATTCTGTCCTTTAAGCATACGGATGTTTTTCTATCCAAATAAAAAATTCTTTATTACGAGAAGTGACTCTTTAACAATCAAATTCCATAAGAAATTTCATCTAGCATTAAAATCTTGACGTTGGCCTTTCGCATATAGGTATATCGAAATCCTCCTGTCGTAGATTTGTATGATCGTTGCACAAAAAATAGAAACGTGACCAATCCAAATTGGCTGGATCTGAGAATACAATCCAAATTAGCGGATTTCCACTATTTGTTGACTTATATCAATACAATTTTACGACTAGCAGGTTTTCGAATCATCTACGCTTCTATGAGCTAGCTTTAGCTTCACCCCCCTCTCCCCCCCCCCCCCCCCCCCCCCCCCCCCCCATGACTAGAGATTCTTCCATAATCTACTTAGATTACTTGGTTTTTACTGTTCAGAGCTCTACATTAAACAAATTTGAAATTCCCCCGGCCTGAACCCTTTGAGTTGGTATTTATATTAAGTTAAAAAAGATTAAGAAACAACGGACCTAAATAAAATATACAAAACGATATAACCAGAAGGATAACAATACGCCATAATTATCACCTAGAGAAATCCCTTAATTCGGGTAGGATAGTCAATCGCTCACAACTACTTTAATTAATTTTACAAAAATTTGTAAAACTTCCTTAGAGAAAGTTGAACACAAACTCAAAGTAATTGCTGATTCAAAAACGTTACAAAACTTTTTTTAGGTCTCAATTTAACTCCGTTTCATGATACTTGTGATTTGTCGTCTGTAGAGCTTATCTGCATATTTTTCTTACGCTGCATATTTCCTTATTTTTCAAAATTCTCAATAGACTCCGATTGAGTTCCAACATTTTCATCTAAATTTCCGGCCTTTTAGAGGTATACAAATTTGCTACCGTTTTTTCATGATCTTGTTATAAGCAAATGTTTTTAATTTTGAAGCATAAATTTGTCGCCAAACAACATTATGCCGTTATCCAAATTTATACTAATTTTTGATAATATAACCATCGATCACAGTAGTCGAAAAAATTTATAACACATCTGAACTATTTCACACTTTTTATATTCAGTTCAATACAGCCATTCGTTGACACATTCGATCAAACAACATTGGACATCAAAAAAAATGATTACGACCGCTTTTTGAATTCTATTTTTCTGCACTCGTATTATGAAGCATAAAATTTGAGTGAAGTTGACATACATTTTTCATCTCGAACGATGTAAAACAAATCATTTATTAAATTTCAAACAAATTAATCTATTAGCTGTACTCAACAAAAAACGTACAGCCAGGTTTTATGAATGTCTTCTTTTTCTAGGCGGTAACAGTGAATAGAATTAAAGGCGGGCCCACCGATGCCGGCAAATTTCCGAAACTTTTTTGGCAAAAAAACCTATGCAATTTTGGCAAAAAAACCTTCCTGCCAATATAGGCCCTCCAGAAAAGGGGTGCCCAAGATCGCCAATTGTGCCCAAATGCTGAATTTTTTCGCAAAAACTTTCGTCGATATTGGCTGTCATACCCGCCTGTAGACGAACAATGGTGTAACAATGAAAAAACGACTTGTACAAAACTCTTAGCGAGAAAATGTATCACTCGTTTAAAATAAAAGTTATTTTCCTATAATGAAGTAATTTATATTGTCTGTAATAACAATTTTGAAAGGTATAATGTTTTTTGCATCAACACTTGAAATTATTTTTTGACCGTTATTATGATTTTATTGAGAGAAACATAATTTACTATTAAGTATATGTCGTGTTGCATATAAGACAGCGAATGTTTTGCAGGTTTGTCCTTATGATACGCAGTTCTTATGCCACCATACGCTAACATCTGTACATTCTAATGGAACGCATTTTTAAATTTCGTTTTCACAAAAAAGTATCTTGGTGAAACAAATTATTTCTCAAAAGGATTTCCACTCATATCTTATTACAGGGAAGTTTTTTAAAAATAATAATGTAAAATAAGTTTGGGTCTGTGAGTACATGATTAAAGAGGGTTCACTGTAACCGAATTTGTAATCGTATCATATGATTCTATTCTTTATTTTTTAATTCCAAAAAACATTAACACTTTCTTTAAATTCCGCAAGTTTTTTTGGCAATTTAGGATACAATACAGTCCACTTTGTTTTATCATAATTACCACAAAGTCGCCCAGTTTTTCGGAAATTTTGCGGCGATTTGTTGATAATCAACTTTCTTTTGGGTGATCTATTTGGATTTTTTACCCTAGTTGGCACGACCGTTTTTTTCCAAAGCATGGTAACACGTCTATTTAATATTTTTCAAGTGAATAATAATATGACAAAAAAAAGATCACATGTTCTGATACTATACCCACCTTATATAATGTATTCCCTGCCATGTTGCCGTGTAAAATCTTGTTTGTTGTTACCATTTTTTTTTTTGTCTTCATTAACAAATTATTTTGGAGGAGTGATAAACATTATGTAATATTCTCGCACGATATTGTATGGTGATATTGTGTACATGCCTAGGAATTGTAAGGTGTTCGGAAACATTTCCGCTTTGTCTTTATTACATATCGTCTTATAACAAACACGAAAAAATCATCAATTAAGCTAGAATGGTCTATTTTTTTAGTAAAAATCGATGTTTTTGTCACACCCATATTTTGAAATTTTTTGTGTGATTTGCGGCACCTCTTTTTATATGTTACAAGACTGTTAACCCATTTTACTGTAAATTCGCGACTAACTCTAATTTCTCAAAAACTCCCAGAACCTCAAAGAAAACATAGTATAACATTTTTGTACCAATTTTCAAAGAAGATAATTATCGCTCCACTCAACAAATACACTTGCTCAAAAATTTGAAAATAAATTATAAATTCTTATTCTCTATTTATGGTCTATATGGTTATCTATTTTTCATATTTTAAAATGATTATTTTGAAATCTCTTATATGAATGGAAATATAGCTTTCTGGACGTATATGAAATGACCTTATCATCACACCAAATTATTTTTTTATGATATTCCTATTCGTTTTTTTTTCTTCTATTTTAATTCTTCCGGTTCATTTTTTATTTCAAATACTGAACGTTATTTTTCTCTAAAGATTTAGGGTCTTAAGTACTTTAAGTGTTTTCCCCATAGCTCTTCGTGCTTATATTCTTTCAAACTTTTTTTTTTTCGTTAACATTATTACTGGTTGCAAGACTTAAAAAGTATTTGTCGAGACTTTGATGTGGTATCGAGGAATTATCTTCTAAGTTCTTATTTGCTTACAAGGCTTTTTCGAATGACCTTTTGAGTCACGGTACATTAATCAATAACATAGTCCTATAAAGCCAGCAATGAAGTGTCGGAAAAAACACAAAATTATACAATTATTTATTTTTTTTTTTGCGACGTGCCCCCTTAACTCTTTAAAAACACGGCTTTAAATTTGATATTACAAATTTTAAAATTGCTCAATTTCAGAAGATGACAGCCATATAGATCATTTTGGAAATTTTTCACAAGATTTTTAAATCTTTGGGGTCGATTTACCTAGGCTAAAAAGAATCGCATGCTTACGCGCCCAACAAAAGTTTGGCCGAATTTCCCGCTGTCGTTCGTTTTATAGTTAAAATTTTTTTTTCAAAATTCGTCACGATGGCATTAAGGAAGTGTATAATTTGTATTGCTTTTAGTTGGTTAATTTTCGTACAATTTTTTAGAGGTCAACTTTTAAGTCTTTGTTTTCTGAATCACGTTTGAGAGAGTATCATCATTTAATAAATTACCTCAATACATGAAATAAATACATACTAAATTACTAAAATATTTAAATTTTTATCAATAGATATACCCTTACATTTTTCGTTAAATCTGAGAGTTCGCGGAGGAGCAATTTTTAACTCTTGGGTCCCTCCTAGCCATTCTCATGAGGCGCTTTTCAGTCCACATCCTTTAGATTAACCAAAGGCTGTTGAGGAGTATTATAGAGGCCTTCGGCATTTATAATAATCTTATCTTAATGTACCATTAATTTATGTATTTCAAATTAATGAATTATCAAAACTGAATGAGACTATCGGGTTTCATATTTTTTTGAATGAGAATTCGATCGTAACTGCTTCAAATCACTAGAACATATTCTACAATTAGTTTTTATATCAATTCGGACCTTATTGGGCCTTTTGTCACTCTTTAGCCTGTATGGGTGTTTATCATAGCCGGCTTTGATATAACGTGCTATTTGATTCAGTTTTAATAGCTCAAAACCCGAGCACAAATTTACACAACGACTTCTTTCGAATTATTGTTTCTCACTTTTTAACAACAATAATGATATAAACACTTATTGATAACCTCAGAAACAACTCGTGAAATGTCCGGAGACCTCTAATATTTTACTCATAGCTTACTTATATTGTGCTTCAGTTTTTGGTCGCTCTCAGAATATATTAGATTGAATCTGTAGTTTTATTCAATTCTTCTCTTTAAACATTACTCTCACATTATTTTTTTTCAAATTTCTCTGTCTTTCAATCTTTTATTTAGTATTGCAACGTGCGTTTTAAGTCAAATTTATTCTATCCAGCGCCACGGTTTGTTGGACACAGGGCCCCGCACTAATCAGAATCAAAATCAACAAACTCATTTTTTCACATATATTTTCGCGATAGGTTATTTTTATTCTAATTGCGACGTTAGATATTATGAGTTCATCATGATCCCTTATTTTTAAATGACTATTTACTTTACAAAAAATCGAATAAATTTTATAAATCACTCGAGATCCAGTATGCTCATTTTTTGCTTATCTGCCACGTTTCATATTTTGAGTGATTAATAATGATTATTTGTGGACAATTATAAAAAAACACTTTATTGTGGCTCCATTGAAACTGCACCCACTTCCACACGTTTCAAGAGTATTATTTAAAACACTTCTCGGCTTTCTGTGTAATGGCACTAAATTTGGTCAAGACATTCAACTAACATTACTATCAATATTGGAAATACAGAAAATTTTTGATTTCAGAATTTAATTATTGGTTTTTTAAGCATCATTAAGCCCTTCAAAGCTTTTTGTGGGTTCAGATCGCTTGTTTTGCTTGTTAAACAGAATGTGTCTTTTTAGGCAGAAGATCCCTGTTCTTTGAAAAGCGTATAAATTAAAATTTTAGACTAATTGTTACCAATTCTCCAATACAAATTAATTCTGCAACATGTAGGATAACTCTCAGGCATTTCATATTTTTAGCATCAATCTCTTCAAACTATATTGAGTACTATGAAATGTAATTCTGAATAAAATACTTATTATTTTTTTCATCACGGTACTGTCACAAAACACGCTGTATATGTATGGCTTTAAGTGTTTTCACTAGTTTGATTCACAAGCACCGTCTAAGCGATTGTTTCTAAACATACCTCTTGATTGATCGGTTTTTCAAAAGAACTAAACCTTTTTTTCTGATATATTAACATCTGCACAGCTGATTTAACCTCACGTCTTTATTGCATTATTTTTCGCGAATTAATTTCCATAAATACTTTCTCAAACAACAGAGGGTTGTTCATGTATATGAAAACTCGTTGGATCTACGGCTCAAAACGACAAAGCTAATATCATTGGAAATCCAATTATTCCAGGTTATTATGATATTATAATTATATTATATCATTGCATTCTATATTATTTTAAAGCAAAAGGTACATTTTGATTTGTTAAGCGCTTTTTAAAATATATTTTTTTTTTTATTTATTATTATTAGAATTCATGATTCGATAATTCATGAAAACAAATAAGTAGAATTATCAATTTCTTTTTTTCAGGCGCTTCTGTAAACAAACTTGGGAGCTAAAATTTGAGCTTGAATTTAATTTTTACTTGATTTTTTCATTAATTATGTTTCAATCGGCGAATTCTAATTGTTATTTATTTATATGCAAAAAAATTATTTCAAGGCAAAAGGTTATCATTTTTTTCTAAATGATATTTCTGAAATTTACTTTTTGCTTTAAAATATTTATTTTAATATTTATAGCTTACTTTAGAATTCCCTGTCAGAAATTCATGAAACAATCAATAAAAAATTAAATTTCAAGCTCAGTTTAGCTCCAGTTTGTTTTTCAGAGCGCTCGGGCACTTAATTATTTCGTGGAATTTAATTTTTTTAACTTGATTTTTTGCCATGAATATTGTTTAATCGGGGAATCTATAATATTGGAGCTTATATATATTCACAAAAAATTATTTTCAGCCCACACAAGTACATGTTCTCCTTAAAATAATTTCAAAATGTACCTTTTGCTTTTTTTAATATATTATAACTAATACATTTAGATATTCCCTGATCTATATTTTAAAATAAAATTTCAAGCTAAATTAGCTCCCAGTGTTTTCTTAGAGGGCCTGGGAACTTAATTATTGCGTGGAAATTTAATTTTTCTTGATTCTTTCATGAATTTTGTTAATCGGATTATATATTTACAGGAGTAGAAAGGAATATAATATATTCAAATAAATGATTTCAAGCAAAAGGTACATTTTCTTAGTAAATAAATTTCATTTTTAATGTACCTTTTGCTTTAAAATATTTTATTTTAAATTATAGCTATACAATTAGAATTCTGATCAGAATTCATGAAAAAATAATAAAATAAATCAAGCTCACATTTATCCAGTTGTTCTCGAGGCGCTGTGACTCATAATTTCTGAAATAATTTATTTACTTGATTTTTTTCGATTCATATATTGTATCGGGGATCTATCTATTCTGTTAGTTATAATATATTCAAAAAATTTATTTCAAGCAAAAGGTACATTTTTATAAATTAATTTCAAATGTACCTTTGGCTTAAATATATATTTTTAATATATTATAAGCTTACAATAGTAGAATTTCACCCTCTGATCAAGTAATTCATGAAAAAATCAAAAAAAAATTAGTAAATTTCCAGCTTCTATAATCTTTCTAGCTCTTCCAGTTTGTTTCTCAGGAGACCCTCGGAACTTGTTTTTGAAATTTAATTTTTACTTGTTTTTTTCAATGAATTATTTTAATCGGGGATTTATATATTTAATTCTACATATTTTATTAGGTCATTTTTCTAAAAATAATTTCAAAAAATCGTACCGTTTTGCTTAAATATTTTATTTATAATAAATTCTAAGCTTACAGATATTAGATCCCTATCAGATAATTCATAAGAAAATCATAAAGAAATAAATTTCAGGCCACATTAGCTCCCAGTTTGTTTCGGGGCCTGGAACTTAATCATTTCGTGCATGAAATTTAATTTTTTTACCTGATTTTTTTCATTTGGAACTTATTGTTAATCGGAATTTCTATATTGTTAAGTTATTTCATATATTCAAAATTTATTTTTCAGGCAAAAGGTCATTTTTCTAACATGATTTAATATGTACCTTTTCTTAATATTTCTATTTTAACATATGATTATTAAGCTTACAATATTAGAATTCCCTGCTTCAACGAATAATTCATGAAGAAAACTCAATAAAAAATAAAAATTTCAACCTAAATTCTAGCTTACCAATTTTTTTTCCTTAGGAAGGGCCCTGAACTTAAACTTAATTTCGTGGAAAAGTTAATTTTTTTACTGATTTTTTTCATGAATTATTGTTAATCGGGATCTATATATTGTACTTATCCAATATATTCAAAAGAATTATTTTCAAGCAAAAGTACATTTTCTAAAATAATTTCACAATGTACCTTTTTGCTTAAACTATTTATTTTTTAAATATTCAAAGCTTACATTTTAATTCCGCCATCGAAAATAATTCATGAAACTCAATAAAAAATAAATTTGAAGCTCAATTTTAGCTCCAAGTTTGTTCTCAGGGGGCTGGACTTTATATTTTCGTGGAAATTTAATTTCTTACTGATTTTTCGACATATTCATGTTAATCAGGTGAATCTATACTATTGTAGCTTATAATATATTCAAAAATTATTTTCAGCAAAGTACATTTTCTAAATAATTTCAAAAAATTACCTTTTGCTAAACAATATTTATTTTAATCTCTTATAAGCTGACATATTAGGATTCCTGATCAGATATTCATGAAAAGAAAGATCAATAAAAAAATAAAAATTATTCAAGCATCTCAAATTTAGCTCCGTTTGTTTCTCAGGAGCGCGCCTGCGGACTTAAATTATTTCGGGAATTTTATTTTTGACCTTATTTTTTCAGAATCTATGTTATCGGGGGATAATATATATTGTAACTGGCATACTCAATATAGCTCAAAAAATTATTTCAGCACCAAAGGTACAAATTTTTCTAAAAAATAATTTCAAAAATGTACCTTTTTGCTTCTATCATTTTATTTGAATATATTATCGCTTACATCTATTACGAATGTCCTAGATCAATAATTAATTCCATGAAAAATCAATGAAAAAATAAATTTCAAGCTCAAATTTTAGGCTCCCGTTTGTTCTCAGGAGGCCTGGCGAACTTAATTAATTTCGTGGGAAATTTATTTTTACTTGATTTTTTTTCATGAATTATTTTATCTGGGACTTAAACTATTTAAGGTTCATAAATTATTCAAAACATTATTTTCAAGCAAAAAGTACATTTTTCTCAAAAATAATTTAAAACTGTACCTTTTTGTTTAAAATCATTTCAATTTTTAAATATATTATAGGCTTACTAATATTAATTCCCTGTCAGTCACTCATGAAAAAAATCCAATAAAAAATTAAAATTTCAAAGCTCAAATTTTATGTCCCAAGTTTTGTTTGCATTCTCAGGGAGGGCCTATAGTAACTTTATAATTTCGTGAAAGTTATTTTTACTTGATTTTTTTCATATCAATTATTGTTCAATCGAGGAATCTGATAATTTGTAAGCTAAGCGTATATATGATTCAAAATATTTTAAAGCAAAAATGTACATTTTTTCTAAAATATATTTCAAAATAGTACCTTTTTGCTTAAATATTTATTTAATATCTCTATAAGCTTGACAATATTAGAATTCCCTATCGATATTCATAAACAAATCAATAAAAAAATAAAAATTTACAAGCTTTCAATATTTACTCCAAGTTCTGTTTCTCAGGATGGGCGCTAGGACTTAATCCTTTCGTCGGAATTTTAATTTTTTAGCTTTATTATTGTCATGATCTATTGTTAATCGGGGAGTTATAATACTATAGTCGCTATAATTATGTCAAACAAAGACAAACAATTATTTTACAAGCAAAAAGTACATTTTTTAAAAACATTTCAAATTACCTTTTGCTTTTAAATATTTATTTTGTATATTATAGCTACAATATTATATTCCTTGATTCAAGAATCTAATTCATGAAAAATCATAAAAAAAATAAAATTCTCAAGCTACAAATTTTAGCTCCCAGATTTGCTTCCTCAGAGGCGCCTGGAACTTATAATTTTGTGGAAATATTAATTTTACTTGATATTGTTTTCAATGTTACTTGTTATCGGGAATTATTAATATTGTAAGCTTATCATATATTCGAAAAAAATATTTTCAAGCAAAAGGTACATTTTTTAAAATAATTTCAAGAAATGTACCTTTTTGCTTTATATATTTTTTCTTATATTATTTAAGCTTAAAATATTAGATTCCTTGTCAGATAATTATGAAAAATTCAATACAACATAAATCTTCAAGGCTAATTTTAGCTTCCAAGTTTGTTTCTCTAGGAGGCGCTGGGAACTAATACATTCGTGGACCATTTAATTTTTTTACTTGTATTTTTTTCTTGAATTATTGTTTCGGGATTATTTTAATATTCGGTCAAGTCTTCATATATATCAAAAAAATTAGTTTCAAATGAAAAAGGTACATTTGTCTAAAATCAATCTCTCAAATGTAACCTTATTATGCTTTAAATAATTTGAGTGTTTTATATGTCTCTAAGCTTACAATATTAGCATTCCTAATCAATAGAACTATATTCATGAAGACAAATCAACTAAAAAAATAAAATTTTTCAAGCTCAAATTTTTTAGCTTCCCAAGTTGTTTCTCAGGAGCGCCTGGAACTGAATATAGTCGTGGGAGCATTTTAAATTTTTACTGTGATTTTTTCATGCTAACTTATGTGTTAATCGCGTGAATTATATCTGTACGATTAATATCTATTCAACCGAAATTATTTCAAGCAAAAGTTACATTTTCTAACAAAATCCTTTCAACAAAATGTACCTTTTTGCTTTCAAGATATACTTTATTATTTAATCTATTATAGTTACCTATTACAAGATTCCCTGATCAATGGGAATAATTCATGGAAAAAAAATCAATAAAGAACAAATAGCATTCCACAAATATTATTAACTTCCCAGCCTTCCTTGAAAACCACTTAGGAGCTTTAAATTTGAGCTTTGAATTTATCTTTTTGATTTTTTTCAGAATATATATCAGTATCAATGATTAATCTTATTCATAAATTAACAATTTAATTTAAACGCCTTAAGATATTGCAAAGAAATTAACTTTTCTCGTCTTGTAAAATATTTTTGAGTAATATGATAAGCGAATATATTCATAGAATCCTCTCGTGCATAGAACAGAACTAATACATGAAAAAAATCCAAATATTAAAACTAAAATTTTAGCTATCACGTTTGATTTCCCATCTGATAACTCTTAGAGTTCGTCCGTCTTCTACCTGATTCCAACACCGGTTCAATATAAATGAACGTAACCCTAACTGTTTTGGAGACTTAGTATATCTGGAAGCATTATTCGCGAAATAATGCACTCACTTAGTTACCTCACGCTGTGGCCATCGTTTATGATACAGCAGAAATTTGTGAAAAGACTCTCTCTAATTGATTATCATATGAAATGTTAAATATAAGGTGATCATTTCGAAACAAAACGAAACAGTTTTGCGAAATATTATTTACTTCACGCATAAAGGCTTTGAAACTTTGAAGTGGGAACAGACAATATTCCATAATCGCGACCAAAAGAATGAACAGTGCAATCTATTTGTTGTATATTGGGCACAGTGTCCAGTTAAGATCAACTTTTTTAGATTGTATTAGTAACGATCTCATTTAATATAGAGGCGTTGAAAAGTCTGTAGACGAAAAAACAAATTTGAAAAAATATTTTTTTTCTTGATTTGTTTTAAATGCGTTATTAACGGTAGAGTTTTTCAAGTCATATAAAAAATTAAAAATTGTACAACCTTACTTTAGATGGGCTTATCATTCGTTAGATGTGACGATTTAGAATGGAAGAGCACTTTTCTGAACTATTCGGGGCAACTGTTCTCTAGATGCATAATGATAATGAAACAAATCTTTTATGTTTGTATCATCTGACTACCTATCGAAATGTCACGAAATTTAGTCGAAAACTAGAAATTTTACAGTACTATTATCGTGTTCTTAGCTCACTCTTGAGAGTCAAAAACATGGCATTATTGGCACTTCCGAAATTTTAATCTTGGGGCCTAAATAGGCCAATAAATTAAATAACTTGAGGAGCAAAACCTTCGCTAAGAAATCAACCTGTGAACTTAAAAATGGTTGAAGAAATCGATAAATTTGACGACAATTTGCAGCGATTCAAGCTAGGCAGATAGGTCCCTAGATAATATAGCATGGATTTAAGATGATTCTGACAAAGTTTAGTTTACGGTTGTGTAGACGTGAAATAAAAACACGGTGAATTCGAGGCATTTTAAATACGGATAGCACCTTGTCAGGGACCGCCTAAATCCGCAATTGGATGACAAAATTGCCAAGGTGGATTCAGCATAGGATAGATAGTTCTAGAGAGTTGCCCAATGGTGATTGTCAGAATAGTTCTGACATAGACTTTAGGCTGTCAGCTTTTGAGACAGAAAGTAAAACACGGTTGTTTGAAATTTCGAGATTTTTTCGAGTAATCGGCCACCTTGTCAAGCTAAAGTGCGACCTAATAGCGACGAATTTGCAGCATTTTGCATAGCCGATAGTTATGGTGCCTTTGAGCCACCTAATAGGCATGGAGATTTTTTCAATGCTTTGCTGACAAAGTTTTAGCCTTTCGACTTTTGAGAACGAAATGAAAAGACACGTAAATTCTACGAGAACCTTAATCACTTACGGAGTCTATCGAGAGACACCCACCCTGTCACGCCGAAGTCGAACAATCTGCTGACAACGAATCCAGGAGCGATTCGCATAGGATAGATGATTCTTATGAGAAGTTCGAATGTGATAGTCAGATATCTATGAACCATAGACTTCAGGCCTGATCGCTTTTGCAGACCTGTAGATAAACACAAACATCGAGGTGAAATGTTAGAATTCTTGAGCGCGTAATCGCGGTCCCTGTCAGCCGGAAGTCGAACCATTTAATAATTGGCAAGTGCACTTCACTATAGCATGAGGCCAGGTCCTAAAGGAGTATCCAATGATGGATTTCAGATCATTCTACATAAATTAGACTTCCGGCTTTGAGTCGGAAATCAAAAAAGAACCAAGCACGTCTGACATTTAAAATTTATTTACAAGGGGTAATCTGAGACTGTAGCCTACAAATCCCCTTTGAAATATAAGAGTACCGACCACCATTGCCCAATATGTACAAACCATGGCTAAACGACCGATATATGAGTCGTGCTAAGCACTACGTCACCCTCTCCTATAACTCGGACAGAATAATTCTTGATTTGACGCAGGAAAACGTTCTCGCATTTTCAGCCTACAACCATTTCATAACTGATATAGGGTTGTATACGATTAAGTTTGACATGAGGTAAGAAATATTGTCTTTTAGCGGGATAGACATCAATTGATCTTTTAGTTATAGATCAGCGTACTCTCTGGTTTTGTCACAACCGTCAGTTATTAACCCCGAATGTACCAGTCCTTGAACGCACGTTATTGCTGTTCAAGTTCATTTCAAATGTTCTCACAGCCAGTTAATAAACACGCAGTGGTGAAGTTGGTGACCACGAAGTTTAAAGCTCTTCACCAAAAAACAGTTGTACAATCCGTTATTAACTCAAGTTGTCAGGTTAGTTATTCTAAACTAATGAGTGTTCAGTCTTTCATAAAACGACGAGTTGTCAAGTTCGAGTTACATCACACCTGTGTTAGAGTCCGTATAAAACATTGGTTTATTAGTTTCTTACGAACATAGGTACACAGTGTAGAGTTCGTTAGCGTTGATAGAATGTTGGTTAGTTTGCAAAATTCGACGTGTCGTTTTAACCCGACGTGTAAATGTTTCGTATCAACCACCAGTGTTAAAAGTCCCGTTTATAAAACACCTAGTGTAAAGTCCGTTATCAACACACCGAATTGAAGTTATTCAGATCAGTACCCAGTTTACAGTTAATTATCATCTTGATCAAGATTGTGTAAGTCACTTATGAACACGATTGTAATCTTTTTTAACAAAAGTGTTAAGTCAATTAATCAAACATTGAGTTTAAGCCATTTTGAAACACTGGGTCCAGTTCTATCATACAACTGTGAGTGTCCGCTAATGGAACGAGTCGTATCAAATGAGTGTAAAGTATGTTATGGAAACAGCTGTATTGATAATATTGATCTAAGAGTTTAATTTCCAGATTGAATGGCTGTACTGTTTTTGAACACTAACGACAATTTTTATATGTTAATTTAATATTTCATTATAATCATAACTTACACACCAGGTACCATTCTTGACTCAGAATCAAGACTTTAAGCATTTTTCCCGACCTTTTTCATCGTCAGAGTATTGCTCCAAGCCAATTTATCACCGGATGAGACGGATTCAGAAGCCTCGTACCACACCACTTAAGATTTTCACACGATCCGTTGATTGTACTGCGTTTGATTCAAACCTTGGTTAATCCTATCTTTCAAGCGACAGAGTATAAGCAATCCTTTACACGAACTAGTTCCACTTACTTTCTGGAAACTTCTTCTATATGTTTTATGATTCTTGAAATATATCCAATGATGCTAGCATCTCCACGGATCTAAATTACCGGATGGAAAATCATAAAATATCAGCTACACAATAGATTATTATTAACATTACTAATACTTGCATTGAGATTTCGAGCTTCATCGTAACTACCGGTGTACCTTCTTGGATCTCTTTCCGTTTCCAGACATTATCCTTTCCAGTAGAATTTCGCGTCTGTTTGGCAATCTGAAGGCGTTGTGAGGTGAAACTCAACAAAATTCCATACAAATTGGATGTCTGCGAGCTTAGGAATACTTCAAGTCGATTTGCGAATATGAGCTTCCGTTGCAACCTACATGAAGTGGTCACAAATCAAACCAGATTCCCCGTAAGAATCAGTTTTAATTTCGGACATGAGAGCATATATTCATATGTTCATTTTGCTATTCTTATTTTATTTCTTTTACCCTGATTTGAAACGGACACTTGATGTGTGGCACTCTGGATAGCTTCTTCCAGTATCGTACGCTTCTTCATGTACTCCGACCGGCCTAACTTTTCAACATGGGAATCGTCTTTCCAAGCAATCCTAATTGAATTAACCAATTTCGACACTGACTTGAGGGATATTTTCTCTTTTATTAGTGCATTCAAATCCACTGACTTATTTGAAACTTGATTTCGCAAAAATCTTTAAATTGCTTCGATTAATCAACCGTGATTGTCGACTGACCATGTGCGCCTTCTAGTCGCATCAGTGCGGTAAAGAATGACCGTACCGCAAGCCGAGAGCTTGTAATTACTTATTTGATTACTTTCATGTTTACTGACTTGATTGTTATTTCTTGCGTTTGGCTGACTTGCCACTGAGCTCAATAATTCTCATTATATTCTTACGAAATTATCTATAGCTTGCTTGCATTTTGGGAGTGTTTCGAAATCTACTTCCCACTGCTCGCGGCTTTTTTCTTGCTTGGGATTTCGCCATTACAGTTACATTCATATCTCTGGAAGTCAAATATGTTACACAAAATAGGTTTACTCGCTTATTTAAAAGATGTCAGAGTACGTCTTACAAACTAAGAGTGTACAGTCCTTATTAAACGAAGTAAACTATTTTTTTCAAACGTGTGAAACTACTTGGTTAATTTCATTTTTAATTTCTTTAGAATGTCGCTCATATTTGGTTAAAGGATTTCATCCTTGTACATGCTTCTCTATTAAAATCCCATAAATTACTTGAACAACCAAAATATGTTATTTATAAGCATATGATACCAGGAGCGTAGGGACTTTCTTAAAAGCAATTTAGTAATGATTAAACTCTTCATTTTTATCACAATTTAATAAACTATCTGAAATTCTATTACTTTTAAGTTTTTTATTAATTCACAGTTACTGGGAAGCAATCATCTTCTTTTTGTATCAGTATTTTTCTCGGAACATTTTTGAATCTTATGTAATATAATGACTCCCATGTCGGACTGAAAGATGTTAACATTCCTGTCCATTTATCCAAACTTATCTTGATAATCTTTCTTGTGATGCAAAACTCTAGGAGAATCGAACTATGGTTCTCGAAAATGTTAAAACCGGTAAATTTCAGCTTTACCGTATCTTCCGGAAGTGGATAATCGCCTTAGTATTCACCAAAAAATTTCCTTCATGACAATTCTCGTTCCTAGTTATAACGAAATTTATGTTGATCACTTCTAGGTAATCCTATTCCTTTTTAAACATCACTTTCACGCGAAATATTTCCTGTTTCATTCTTAAAGAAAAGGAGGACATATATTCATTCATTAACGTTCGTTTCACGCGAAACCTTTTCTTTTCTTGCTTTATTACTGTTAAATAAAAACTATAGAGTCCGATCAACACGCACAAGAATATTTTTGATAGTCATCTGTTAAGAAAAAACAAGCAACTCTTCTCATTTTTGATGTCCCGATCACGCAAATTTGTAGATTTTGAGAAAAATAACGCCATAATTCTCCGTTCCATGCTACGGGCCAATCACGGCGAATCCTTTTTGACGTTATTCTTTATTAAACGAAGGCGAAAATCTTAACATCAGCGACCGGACTGGGAAGGTTCGATTATTTAGTAGTTCTTCTGTTCAGGTTCGATCAGGCGTACATGAATTTTCACCTTAATAGATAAAAAAGAAGCGCCAACTTTCTTTCTTGACAATGACGAACAACATAATTTTGACAATATTGAATCGTATCTTCTACGATAAAATGCTATCTTTCAAGGAACATAAACGAGCTGTTTGGAAATTCATAGTTCAAAGACTCTTTTGGGTGTGGGTTGTGACCAGGGCGTGGATGTCTTAATTCAATGCTTGAATTATCATCTCGAAGGGTGAACATTGAGGAGTACCAGTCGAACATTTTCCTACAAGAACCTTCCATGAAGTTTTACTTTTCGTTACTCGGATTCCACATAATTATACATGGCCCATAAAAGTTTTGAATATTTAATTTCGTACTTCCTACTACAGACCGAGAAATAGATCCGTAAGCTTTCTTTAATTCAGACAGTCCGCAAACAACTGAACACATTTGCTAAGCAATTCCGAAAGATTGTACTTGATATTTCGCTTTCTTGAACTACCCAATACTGGTTCTTCCCACCTTTCCGATTATTTCTTCACTGCGACATTACAATTAAAAAATCTGCCTTATACGACCTTTTAATTTCGTTTTGTGTTTGATTGTAAAACGGTCGTTTGTTTTTGCGTCCTTTTTTTCTGAACACTGGCTGCCTTCTTTTCATAAGAGTTGCCAGTCCGTCCTATAAGTATCGGACGGGTTTCGAAGTTGTAGATTCCGTCTTATCCAGAACGAAAGTTTGCCAGATCCGTTATCAGAACGCAGAAGCACAATCAGATCGTCCTACTAAACGCACTCTACTGTAAAATTTCACTTTTTGCATTCAAAATCAAAAGCTGCCGAAGTCAAATATATCCGAATTTCACCGAAACATCTGAAAGTTTTTGAGGAAGTTTTCTACGACCTTATCTTTCCCGAGGTTTTTGGCCGTCGTTAATTACCGACTTTTCAAGAGGTCTCAGGATCACCGCGTGCGAATTACTACGAAAAATGCTAAAATTTTAACTTTTTTTCAGGTTTTGCAGGGACGTTATTTGAAACAATATCTACCCGAATTGAATCGCCGACAAATTTTTATGTCAATTTCGGATTTTAGAGCGATCAAGTTTCACAGCGGTTAAATTAATAAAAAAAAATGCTAAAATTTTGTGATTTTTTAATTTCTTATTGAAAGCTGGAAGCCTAAAATGTGTCAAAATTCAGTAACAATTTGCAAGGACTTTATGTGGAACATTTTGTACCCAGAAATGAATCGCCGTCAAATTTCGATGACAATTTCCGACTAAAGAGAGGGTTTAGTTTTACANCTTTTTTTCAGGTTTTGCAGGGACGTTATTTGAAACAATATCTACCCGAGTTGAATCGCCGACAAATTTTTATGTCAATTTCCGATTTTAGAGCGATCAAGTTTCACAGCGGTTAAATTAATAACAAAAAATGCTAAAATTTTGAGATTTTTTAATTTCTTATTGAAAGCCGGAAGCCTTAAATGTGTCAAAATTCAGTAACAATTTGCAAGGACTTTATTTGGAACATTTGTACCCAGAAATGAATCGCCGTCAAATTTCGATGCCAATTTCCGACTAAAGAAAGGGTTTAGTTTTACAGCGGTTGAATAAATAACAAAAAATGCTTAAATTTTGAGATTTTTCGATTTTAAAATGAAAGCCGAAAGTCTTAAATGTGTCAAAATGCACTGCAATTTTACAAGCCCGTTATTTGGAACATTATGTAGCCAGAAATGAATCGCCGCTAAATTTCGATGCCAATTTCCGACTAAAGAGAGGTTTTAGTTTAACAGCAGACAAATAAATCACAAAAAATGCTCAAATTTTGAGATTTTTGGATTTGAAAATAAAAGCCGAAAGTCTTAAAAGTGTCAAAATGCACTGAAATTTTACAAGCCCGTTATTTGGAACATTATGTAGCCAGAAATGAATAGCTGCTAAATTTCGATGTAAA
>SCLH01002326.1:66649-79542 GCA_004367855.1 Oikopleura vanhoeffeni
AGTTGGTCATTATTAAGGATTGATTAACCGCAGTCAGCTTCAAACTACACCTTGGTAATTTTGATTAACTGAAATTATAGGTCTAGTCACATAGACTATGTGTCATTTTTTCTCGCATTTATTAATTTTTTCTAGATTTCGAAAATTTAACTCCCTCGCGATGAACGGGTTTCCAATTTAAAAAAACTTTCTGCGGAAGCTTTTTTCCCTAATATTTGCAGATCATACTCAAGTATGTACCCTTCAACGTTTTGAAAATGTGAAGATTGTTGCAATTGAAATCAACACGGTTTAGAGATTACCTTATAAATTGTCTTACAAACTATCGAAACAAGCTTCAGAGTAGTATACCAAAAACGCAGAATTTAATTTCAAGACTTTTGAGATTACAAATCATAGACCTAAAATGACCTTTTATTAAGCAATAGCGACTTCTCAAAGGCTTGTTAAACAAATTCAACAAATTTTTAGACGAAAAATGATCGCAAAATTTTTGTAATGACTATCAATAGAGCGCGATTTGATTAAGACCCCTAAAATGCCAAAAAATCGCCATCAAAAATAAAATTTTCAAAATTCATGTGTTTTTAAATTAAATTTCATGAAAAATAAGCTATAAGATTTTCATGCACAAAATTCAAAACGCTAGAATAAGCCGTAAGAGCGCAATTTGATTAAGGGAGTACCCCACGCGAGTTATATTTTCAGCTTTCAGACATGGTAGAAAGCTAATTTTTATCTCATTCTCATTTTTGTTATCAGTTTTCAATCCAAAAAAATTTTCATGTAAAAAATTTGTAAAAAATTCCCAAATTTGTAAAAAATTCCCAAATTTCCTATTTTTTCTATTAGTATAAATTTCTTCGATTGTCTGTAACTATCAAAGTTGAAATCCGTTGACGCTTGATTTTTGTTATAAAAGATAGCGAAATATGGAGCGCATAAAAATCATGAACTCGCAATTTTTAAGAAAGTGCTTTTTTTCCGCGAAAAAATTTCAGTCAAATTCAGCTGCTTATTTTGATCAACCGATCCGGCTTGATTATCGACTCGGGAGAGCAAAATGTTAGGTGAAAAACAGCGGGCGGTCACAAGCACAATTCTAGGTCACAAAAATCATTCTAATCATCTTAATCATTCTTGGATAATCTTAATCATATTTGAGATTATTATTTTATTTTTAATTATATTGGCAATTTCGAAGAGACAAAAAGTTTCCCGTCAAGAAAAAAAATTGAAAAAGTGCAAATTTTTGACCAGCATAAAATTTTAAATACTAGTATAATGGCACAAATATTTGAAATATATTAAACTTATTGACTAAATTGGTGCTGTTTAAGGATAATCCACTCATTTCTAATAAATTAAACTTTAAAAAATATTGAAAATAGTTGAGTTTAAAAATCGATATCGTAGTGAGAGGCAAAAAGTGACCGGGCGATTTTAGCGTCTCACTTTGATATTGATTGAGCGCCCACGCACACTGGTCCAATTTAATCAGCGGGCGTTTTTGGCGTCTCAAACTATTTGAATCATATAGTATTAATAGATATTTTTTATGACGAGCAATGATATTTTTGTGATAGGTCATCCCTATTCAAGACAATTTTTGCATCCAACAGCCAATAAAAAACTCTAAGACCATTTTTTTCTTTTTTTGCTGGATGTCCGGTTATACCATAATTGACCGGTACAACTTAAAAAAGACGATTTTGAGAACACCACAAATCCTTCGAAGCCATTTTTTTAGCCAGTTGATTAAACTTTTTGTCAGAATTTTTTTGGCTCAATTTAAGGCTCAACACGTATCCCTGATCTAAATAATATTGGTGAGAAAATAAAATTTCTCAAAAAAGTATACAATATACAGGGTGTAAGATTTTTCCCTTCTTTCTTCCAAATTGCATAAATTGCTATCCGCTAATGAGAACGATTAATTTTGGCAAAAACCTAAGTCTTTCTCAGATTCAACCAATCAAAACGGCGGAATTCAAATTATGCAATTTGGAAAAAAGAAGGGAAAAACCTTACAACCCTGTTTATGTGGTTATTATTTTGACAGGTTTGGAAAAAACCATTTCAAACTCTAGAGAAAATCTCAAATTTGGTACGTCTTAGCAAAATAACATCGCCACCATGTTTGCATATCATTTTTTACTTTCATATATACAAGATTGACTTTATATGCCATAGAACAGTTTAATTTCAATCGATTTTTGATACCACTTCTCACTTTTTTTCTAGAGGCGCTCAAAAAATATAATTACGCAAAAAATGGTAAAAATGCGAAAAATTTGGGTTGTAATCAAATCGTCAATATTTATTGATTCCGGACGAATAAATTATAGTTGCTCGCAAATACGGAATCTGCAAACATTATCAACCTCAATAATCGCAAAATAAATAATTTTTTGTATTCCAGGTCAGGCAAAAAGCCTATTGTGACACCGCGAGCATTAACTAATGAGCTTTTTTTCACACACCCTGATGCGCAAAACAATCAAACCCTTAACTAAATGACTTCTAGTTATTTTAGAAAAATTAAAGTTATATCATCAGAATCCGATGACCGGATTGGAAATTTTTTGGATTTGAGTATTCGGTCCCAAAACTTGAAATTAAGGGGGTTGTGTGAGTGATTTTAGACATTTTGGAGGCTTGGTACGGCTTAATTGATGACGGTAGAACATTTCTCATCAAAACATATGCCATTAAGAGATAAAAAACAAAATTATTTCGAGATGTTTCATGCCGTCGAGTACCCGCTTAAACTTTTACAGGTCAATTTCCGGTATAACCGGACATCTGGTAAAAATTAAAAAAATTTGGTCTTTTATCGGAGTTTTTATTGGCTGTTGGATTCTATAGTCCGTCTGCAAATATTTTGTTCCGTTCACAAATGACAACGACAAAACTGTTTGGGTATTTTAAAACAAAAGTTATTACAAAAGTGAAATAATCGATTCAAAATGATAGTTTGAGAATGTTTTGTGTTATCACGCCAACCCAATCCTTTATTGTGAAACATTTTATTTTCATACTCCAGTTTCAACTTTGACCATGTCATTTAATTCATTTCAATTAATTCCATATACATATTTTTGCCTTTTTAAAGTTCAGTTTTGTGTTAATAAATTCTTACAAAAATTTCATTATTTTGTAGACTCTTTAATTCGGGAAGACAGGACGCCACTGGTTTTTAAGGCGGTTCGGGATTAAAAACTATTTGAGTAAGCATATTTCTTTATCACACTTTTGTCAATATCCCGGCCCATGTTAATTATCGCTGGAGTTGGAGAAGGAATTATTTGAGTATATAACTGGGCTTATCAAACATAAAAAACAACTGTTAGCCTTAAACGTAACTTGATCAAAACCAATTTGTTATCTCTGGAATTGAACGGAAGATTGTTCCAATTTTTTACAAAGTTTTGTCTCTGAGGAATTTATTCTAGATTTCAAAAAGTGTGGCGATTTACCAATAATATCAACATATTATATAGTATGTGACGATTTAATACTGTGGCGATCTACTAAGTGTGGCGTTCTAATACAATTTTTTTCTCAACTGTGGCGTTTACTAAAACTCAAAGTGTGGCGATCTACTATTGTGGCGTTTAAATACATACCCCGGCATTTTGTCTGAGCATTTCAACTTTTCATTGTAACATTTGAAATATTTTCATTTCAAAAATCATAAACAATGAATTTACTGTCCTTATATACTGAGATCGGACCAAAAATTCGAAAAAAATGGCATACCCGCAACAAAAATTAGGAAGCATTAAATATAAATTGACATTAGTTGTGCATACTATGCACTGCATAGGGTATTATTGCTTGTTTAGCATCGGGGATCAACGATTTAAAGGAAACAAAAAATAAATTTAATTTACATGATATGTACAGAAATTTTAGAGATAAAGATTATTGGCTTGACATGCGCAAATAATTTTATTCGTTACACGTCAACGAATAAGATGAAGAAAAAATTAACTTGAAACTGTTTTTAGTTATATTTTCGACATTAATGACAAAATATTTCACAGAAAAACATTTGAATATTTATAATAGCATTTTGTCAGAAATGATTGAGATTTAGAATTTGGCAATATGATACAAAATGATCGAGAAACCGAAGAAGGACGCTATTTTAAACGGCATAAAAAAATTCATCACATACTTAAAATTGAAGAAATTTTTCTGATAACTAGGAGATAAAAAAAACTCGAAGATGCAAATCTTTATAATTTTGTGCAAAAAAACAAAATTAATTTTTTTGAATGAAAGAAATCATTCATTCAGAAATTTTTTCGAAATGCGAGTTTTCAAATAACCGGAAGTGACCTTATATGAGTATCAAACAAAATTTCAAAAAATTCAGAGACAACAAGCTGAAATTTTCTTTAATTTCTGATGATATTTTTAAACTTCAAACACAAAAAAAATCGTTTTGTATAGCCAGCGTCGTAGTCGATATAGACTATGTTTGCTTATCAATTATCAAAGTTATTTATAATCATTAAAACAATATCTTATCACTTTACCGGGCTTTCTGTTTTTCGCCATTTTTCAAAGGAATAATAAATACTCACATCGATTGTTTAATAACTGAAGTACACGAACATTCTTCATACCAAATATTATAACATTTTTGTCTCCAGTATTTTGAAAGGGTAACATAATTTTGCTTTTATTTTGGTCAATATAAATAATTGTTCAACTTAAAGAATCAAAAATTGATTTTCGTGCTTTCGTTCTCGTTTATTTTGTACCCAGTCTTGCAATTCTCACATAACGTCAGCGATGGATAAATATTATCAATCGCACAGGGCAGAAATCCGAAGCAGAATTGCGATAGTAAATAAATAAAAATTTTCATTTCTTATAGTTCAATATTTTGAGCAGTTTGTTATACAATAGAAATGTTTACTGAAAATATTGACATAACGAAAAAAACATTATTTTTCCGAAAACTTTTTGAATGAAGGTTTAAAACGTCACTTTGAGAATGATTTATATAAAAAAAAATTGAATGAAAGAAATTATTATAAATCACAAACAAAATTTCTGATGAATTTTCCCTGTAAAAAGTTTTGATTAATTAGATATGAAAATTTCAGACGTGTCAATTATTAATGATAGAAAATTCGTTCAATATTCTTAACTCGTAGACTTTAGAAGTACGTCTGTACCCAGACTTGATTTCGGCCATCTAGCTACCATTCTAAAAATCGAGCCATATAAGCAAAATTTCATAATTAACATATATTTTTGATTATCTTTAAATACAATTCAGCCAATTTGCTATAATATTTAATTGACGAAATTATTTTCAAACGCATAAAAAGGCATTTAATCGGGAAAAGAAAATAAAAAGCTGCGAAAATTACCTCCAGTTACACACAAAAGTGCTATAATAATATGAATTTAAACGTTTATTTATATTTTAAACTACGTCATGTTAAAATTCAAATGATTCGCTATCCCTCTGTTTAAAAATAATTATATTTTTGAATAAAAATTCTTTATTAAAATGACTCTTAAATTGTTGTGGAATATTTTATTTCTCGTTCAAATTCAAAGTCAATGTCAAGTTCATTGTATTAAATTGAAAGTACCATCAAAATAATTGGAAGGGTCGACTTTCTTATGAAAATATCAGCAACTATGGGTCAATTATGTACTTAAAGGTCACTGGAGAGCAAAAATGGTCAGATTTCACAGGGGGATTTTTGCTCTCTGGCGCCCTTTCAGTACATAGTTGACTCATTGTTGCTAATATTTTCATCAAAAAGTTGACCCTTCCAATTTTTTTCAAGGTACTCACAAGTCTCTAAGATGAACTTTGAAATTGACGATAATTTGATATACGATACACCATATACGGTTATTTGAAAAAGTACTCAAATTACGTCAAAAACATTTGTTGATGAACTTCACCGTTTTTAAAATTTTTTACTCATTACACCGAAGTCCTTATAAAATCACGTGACGAAATAATCCAAAAATAAGGTATGGAATATGTCATATAAGTTATATGATATAACGAATGTGTTCTAGCTTTTGGAGTTTTCCCTGAGGAGATTCACGCCTAACCAATCAGAGCGCGACTTGGTTAATGTATTTAAGGAGCGTTTTAATCTCCCCGGGGAAAACCCCAAAAGCTAAAACACATTCGGTATTAATTCTTATCACTTGAAAAATAAAATCAGGTGACCTTTTTGGAAAATATCATCATGCTCAAAACTCTTAAAATATGTGTTTATTTGCCTACACAAGTTTTGTTTTTTGGCGTAATTTGAGTACTATTTGTTTACTTGAACCAAAACCTTATTTCCTTGTTTGAGGGTCACGTGATTGTTTTTGGACTTTGATGTAATAAAAAAAAACTTAAAAACTTCTAAAGAACATCTTCACTTTTTTCAAAAAATGTTTTGAGCAATTTTTGAAAAAAAACAGAACTATTTTGGCCAACCTTATTCCTTGAATAAACGGTCAGGTGATAATTTTGGGCTATGGTTTAATGGGAGAAAAGTCTTAGATTTTTTTTATCCGGATCAATGGTTTTATTTGGTAATTTTAAAAAATTTTGCGAAAAATAAGTACTGTAATACTGTATTACTAATACAGTATAAATTTTCAAAAAAAAATGCACAAATGTAATTTTGTTTTAAAGTTTATTGATAACTTTCTAACTGATCTTGTCATTAATGATTAAGCGCCCTAAAATACGATGAAATGGTGAATGGTAGCTGGATGGCCGAAATCAAGTCAACAAGTTAAGTTTATCATCTTCAGAACACTGGGAAACTATTTGTTTAATTTCGGTTCAGTTTATGTCACTTTTCCTTTTTTTAAGAATTAATACAGGGGAGGCAATATCGCCGAAAGTTTTTTGCCAAAACATTCCGGCGATTTTGTCAAATTCTGCGAAATAGGCACATTCGGCGATATGGGAAATTTTTTTTGGTCCAAAAAATATAAAACGAAATGACCTCATATTTCAAACACTTTTCTTGATTTTATTAGGAGTTTCACAATAGATGCGAATGAAGGGAATCCGTAGAATTTAATACTTCATCAAACGCAATCAAATGAAAAGCTAACGCAATTCAATTTAATAAATCCAATCAGAAAAATGACGTCATTCATGACGCCCACACATTTATTTCAACCATTAATCTCGAAAATTTTTGGAGATTTTGCACATTCGGCGATATTGGCACAAAAAGTATTTTACTTACAGTATGTGTTTATTTAGAGGAAAGAGAATCTCAAGTGTCCGGGAGAATCGTCTATAATTTGGGGAGAATTCTCCCGAATTTTTTACATTTTGTTCTCACGAAAAATTCTCCGCGATTCCGGTTAATTTGGCAATATTGGGTCTACCCTGTATATAATTTTTTTCCAGTTGACCTCGTCACAAAAAAATCATCTGATTTCGTCTTATAAGTTTTGAGAACCCATATTTCTTTCCAAATGAAATAAACGTCGAGTAAGTTTGATTTGAATAATGTTATTGACTGTAAACTATGGAAATGACTACACCAAAAGGTAAAGTATTATTTTGTGTATTTCGTTGCAAAACGCAGAAAAAAATCGAATGGGAATAAGCAAGGAAAATATCGCTAGGGCCCTAGCGCGAAACATGTGGGCGGATAAGGTGTCGAGATAATTTATGAGTTATTCAAATGTATTACATAACCAATTGTTCCCAAAGTCTCAACTTGTTCGTTTACAACAATTGGTTATAAGGCTACATGCAACTATATCAAACAACTAAAGACGTTGCGGGCAGCGTATAACTTTGTTGCAGGAAATTTGTCCAGTCAGTTGAGAACGGCAGCAGCATTTTGTAAAAATTGATTGCTGGAATTTAAACTTACATTATCACCCCTTTAAGATTCAGGTCACCAACTTTAATAAAGTGTGCACTATACGGATCGTTGATCGGCAAATCAGCTATAATTATGGAAGAAGGGGGAATACAGGCAAAGCATGTTACTACTAAATAGAAATATATTGTGGGTGCCAGATTGATTCAACCAGGTTTCCATTCCTGGAGAGGTTCGAATTAAAATTTGAGGAATAAGTATGCAGCATATCGCACGGTTTCTTTTTTTGAGAATGAACAGGGAACTTGGGATCTCTATGATGGATTGAAATAAAAAATAGCGGAAAAAAATCCGCTAGCAAAATTTTTTTTTGCCCGAGTCTTTTTTTTCAAATCCTTGGTCGCTGATTGGCGGACCTTATTGCGACACATTGACGCTTCACCATGGCAACAAATGAATTCCTTGCAAGATTCTAAGCTTTTTGATAAAAAAATTTGGAAAAATTTCTTTTCTAACCTTTCAAAATTGCAAATGAAACTTTTCAAATCACAGAAAAATTACAGGAAAAATCACAGAAAAATGAAAATTTTCAATCACAAAGCAGTATTTCAAAAAAAGGGCTCGAGCATAATTTTTTTTTCGCGAGCTGATTCTTTTCCGCTATTTTTTATTTATATTCATCAGAGGAATTCCTAGTTTCTTGTTCACCCTCAAAAAAAGCACCGTGTATCGTATCGTGTAACACTTATATCACACAGCAAATGGGTTTCATTTCAAGCTATTTTTTAAACTTTCAGAGCTTCCAGATAAGTTGAAGTCGCTTGCATTTTAAATCCAAATCGAGTTACAATTTTAAAGAGCAGGCACCAATTAGCTAGTCAGGCAGCAATTAACTTTGCAAGCAGTGATTTTCTGCGCATGCACCGATCTGCTAAGCAAGCAATAGACTTTCGAAGATACAACCTTGAAACTATAAGCAGTGGCTTTGCAACGTCAATTGGATTGATTTCCGGATCAGATTGGACTAAGACGACTGTATACTGAAATCTCGAAGCAGTTACTGAGTTTGATAAATTTTTGAAGTCCTTACTTAATCCTCAACTCGGTTATGCTAGTTCGGTTCTAGCTCATTTACTAGAAAATTTTTTATCACACGTATGTAGCCCGAAGTTGTACAAAGACAGACTTATCAAGATGCGGTCAACATTTGGTTGATTTTGCGGCGTCAGCACTTTGTTGCATGAACCGCCAGCAAATCAACGCACACCAGGGAATCAACCACATGACCCAACAGGAACTTAAGTAAAACACAAAATTCATTATTTTGTTTCGAGAGATGAATAATATATTGAGTATGCTAATTCGGTGCCAGCGCTTTCACAAGACGAATTCCTAACACATTTGTTCCCAAAGCTAAATTATCTCAGGTTTAGAATTGCATAAATGTCACAACAGTCAGGCTTATCCGGGATTTGCCAAGGTTGATTTTGATCAGGTTGATTTTGAGGTTGATTTTGAGCAGGCAACAATGATGTGGCAGGCAAAATTTATTTTGTAGCAGGCAGCGTCTGATGTTCTGCAGACAGCCTTGAGAGTGCAGGGAGCGTCAAGAGTGGGATAAAGACGATAGCTGGATGAGTCGAGTGGACGACGAATTGTGGGGTTCGAAAAAATTTTAGCTTTAGTTTTTGCAACCAACGAAATTGGTCAACTTCCCCAGAAACAACCTCATTTACGACACGAAATCTGTCAAACTCTCGAATTTCGTTACCTGAATAAACCGTGTAGTTTCGAGTTTTGATGTTTAACTTTTCTCAATTATCTATCGTCCTTCTTTGTGCAAATCTCTCGTTTTATAATCTTGATTCGCCGAACATGCTCCTTTAGTATAACTGGTGCCAGGCACCACTGTGATTGACAGTTAACCGGTTACTATATAATATTTAGTCCATATCACTTCCACTTGACGTTGTATCACTGTAGAATGCTAGTATGCAAATGACTACACAAAAAAGTTAAGTATTGTTTTGTGTTTATCATAGCAAAACGCAAAAACGAAATCTTATACGAATGAGCGAGAAGAAACCCGCTCCGGCCCTAGAACGTGAAACTTGTGTACACTAGATAAGGTGTCGAGATACTTTATGAGTAATACAAATGTATTACATCACCGATTGCAAATCATAATGATAAAGCCATTTATTTAGACTTCAGTGAATTTTTAATTGAAAACTTCTCGCAGCCGGAAATCAAAGTTCTCGTTCATTTCTGTCAATTCTAGAATTGATACCTTTCGGCATGCTTAAAAATATAATAAGCATTTTTGAATTCTTTCAAGAATCTGAGTTGGGAATTACATTAGAAATGATATATTTGGGAAATTTAGATATACAAAATTTATTTTTTGACTTAGTTTTTCAATTTTGATTCCGGTCGATGTTGAGCAAAACTTCGAGTTAAATTCGAAAATATCAGATCAAATACCCGACAAAAAGTTTTTGATGATCAAAAAATAGATTTTTCTTAATTATGAGCAACACGCATTCAAACCTCAAACTACCGGATCATACATCCATGCATTTTAGTATTTCAGTAATTTTGAGAATAAGAATAAAGTTGATACCTCAATAACACAGAGAGGTGTTATCTTTGTAATTTTTTGATAATTGAGATTGTCACATAAAATAGACAGCTTTTTACTCATTATTTTCATAAAATTAAGTTAATTTTTTGAATCAAGTTTTAAAATCAATTACAGGAGGGTGCGGCGTATAGTTGGAACCCACGCAAAAACCTACGTAAGCCCCCGCAAAAACCTACGCATTTGGAAAATAAATTTATTCGTTCCTGGCGTGCGGCGTAAAGTTGTAGGCAAAAGATAGGGTTTTTTGTTCAAACGTTCCTAGGCAAAATAAAGGCGTTTTTAACCAGATATTCAAACCAAGATTCTCTGGTCGGCGACAATAAAAAATACATTCTTTTAAACACATATTCAGATTGACCAATGAAGTGTTGGTATTTTAAGAAGTTTCAAAACATGTTTTCAGGTCTCGCAGACAATGTCGGCTAGCTTGAAAATGGGCCAATAATTATTCAGATAAAATTATTTACTGGTTGAGTTATCTGTTTTGTATGGCTTTGATCGGACCCACAAAACCTAGCCAAATTCACTCTCCTTCTCACTTACTGATTGGATCAGTGAGCGGGTCCGCCCAAAGCCATACAAAACAGATAACTCAACCAGTAGTTTTTCTGGTTTTCTGAGTGATTTACTGTGAGCATAAATGTTTTTTTATAATTTCCATCGTTTCCTTGACGATTTTTTTTAACGATTTTCGGATAAATCTTTTTCGAATTCATGTTTATTTAAAATTACCTTTATTTGATTTTTTCGATAAAATTAAATTTATACATCCTAGAAGATTTGTAACGAAAAATTAACTTTAAAATCACCAAAAATTCTTACTCTGACCACCATCTAACTCAATTACATGTATAAACTGTAGATACTTTTAAAATTGACCAATCAGAGCACATTTTCCCAGCCGTACGCGTATAGTTGGAAAGTACGCGTATAGTTTGAATTACGCGTATAGTTGGGTTTTTTCGGCGAAAAACTTTCCAACTATACGCCGCACCCCCCTGTACAGAATTTTTCGCCTATTTTGCCACTATCACCTACTTAATGAGCAATGAGTATCAAAGAAAAAAACATATGCCTGCTTTATCAATTTTTATTTTTATTGCCTCAGAATTTTGATGAGAACATTTATTAAACATTCATGATTTTCTTCAAATAACTACAGTATGTAAAAAAATTGTTCGAGACCAAAAGCTCCAATTTCCTCTGGATTGAAAGTGATTTTCCTGCCAATTATAGGTTTTGATCCAGAGAAATTTCCTTTGTTGGTCTCGAACAATTTTTTTGCATACTGTATGTCTGATAATTTTCTCCAATATCCCCTATTCAGACTTTTGTGAACATCCCTTAAACACACACTACGTTTCCTAATCAGGGCCGAGATATTTACAAAAGTGTGAATACGGGGTATTTTGATCGGATACAAATTTAGTAAGCGACAAATAATTTTTCAGAAACAAAGGTTAAACACAAATAAGTTTCAATCGGAATTGAATAAACATATAATCACTACAAAACATAATATTTTACAAAATACCATGAATGATGACTAATTAACTCAAAATGAAAGTTATGAAGAATATACAAGTTTTAGATTTTTTTATACAGGCAGATTGAAATAAATAATACTAAACAATGTTTAGTATAATTGTGTCTCGACAATTATATCAGTATAAACTTAGAATATGATAAAATTCCTTGTTTTGAAGGAGACCCAGACAATTTGTTATATCCTATTTTCAACTTAAGTTGATTTTCAAAATGAGGGCTATCTCTATAGCGCGTGTTCGAATCCCACTCATGTTGTCTAAGTGACTGTCTCGGGTATGATAAAGAGCAAGGGTGCTGGATATTGAGAGCGCCAAAGTTGATTGGTTCGTAATCACTAAGACAATCGCTAACATAATCTCTTAACTTAAACTGTACACTCAACTTATTTCAGAAACTGCACAGCTTAACTGTCTGTTTCAAACTGGCCCAAACTAAGTCTTCAAACAAGCAATAAATTCACTATTAGCTAAGGTACAACCTTAAGCCTAATCAGTCACAAAAAAATAATCACTAAGATAACGTTAGTGTGATTCGAACACGCGATATGAAGATAACCCTTATTTTCTAAGTCCACTAAGGTTGGAGAAGGATATATCCAACTTTTTTGATAAATATAGTAGATGTCTTTTTATTTGGTGTAAACTTTATCAGAATTAAATTAAAATGTATTAACTCGAAATAAGTATAAGGTAGAATTCTTATGATGACTAAATGATCTACTTTTGATTATGAATTTTACTCATATTAACAATTTTCATCTAATCGATACATTTGCATATCCTATTCCGAGTACAGTAGATCAAAATTGCCTAGGTAAAAATACAAACTAATTGTGTGTTCAATTCAGGTATTTGGTTGGTTGG
>SCLH01002327.1:18235-29002 GCA_004367855.1 Oikopleura vanhoeffeni
AGGAAAAAATAGACTTTTCCGCGGGCCTCTTAAAAGCAGCTCAAAAAATTGTTTTTTGCGTTTTTTAGAGCGAATTGATTTCGAATTTTTCAAAAAGATAGTACACGACCTGCGTGCGTTTCTTGTGGTTCATAAAATCGAAAAATAATTTTTACCCCTAAAACTCACGAAAAAATAGGCTTTTTGCTACAAAATATGACTCTACTTTGACGCTCGTTCCTGATTGGTCGAGCAATCAGTAATCCTTGATTATAATTTGGAATGTGAAATTTAGGCTTAATTTATCTACCAGGCTAAGCAATTAGGTATCACAATGTATAGTTTCCCAGATATTTGCCCCAGGCTTGTAAAAGGGAAGGGGAATAAAGGGGAAGGGAACCAAACTCAAGAGGAAGAAGGGGAAGGAAAAAAACAGGGGGATCCCCTATATTCCCCTCAGAAAATAAAAGATTTCAACTTACAGAATTAATTTTTAGTACATAATCCTGCTTTTGATCTGTCAAAATTACAGTTTATGTCTATTATATTATAAAGGGGGAAAGAAAGAGGGAAATGTTTTTTTATAATTTATAATCATTTTATTAAAAAATGTTCATAATTGGGTTAAAAATATTGATTTCAGGGCTTCATTTTAAAAAGTAAAAATTCTAAGTATAACGTCAAAATTTTAGGTGAGCCGGTTCAAATCTNTGTTGAACAAGGCAACATGTGGTACTCCTCGTTATAACTCACACTTTGGCAAACAAGTTGTGCTCCAGCTTCTGATTTGTGATATAATCTAAATATACCTTTTTCACCTCTTTCACCTTGAGAAGTCACTAACATAAGGGACCATCTATCGTATCTATAAATTGGAGCTAAAGAACAGCCTATTTCAGAATTACTTGATTCTACAGAGATTCTCTATCTGAAGGTTTTAACCTTCATACTGAGATTTTAAAATTTATAAAGTCTTCAATTGAAAAGTAATATTTTTTGACGTTTCGGTTTATTCCGTTAATCATAAAGTGAGAAATAAATGAGTCTAAAATATGTGGAAAACTTTTTGTTTGGAGAGCAGATTGTACGAAATATTTTTAGTTTTTAGTAACGTAAAAATAGGGCTTTAGGTGCGCACAATTAATGCCCGAATCGTGTGAATTTATGTGACAGTGGTATTTAATGATTTGCTGAGAAAGCATGTGCAAATAAATTTTTATTTTATTTTATAAATATTTTATTTTATTTAAAATTTTGTTATCTTTTTGTGTTCAAGGTAGGTTTTTCTAGGCAAATCAAGATACCTTCGAATATTTTATTTGTGTTTTTATGAGCTGAATTTTTTTCTAAAATAGAGAAATGATCTTCGAAAAAATCAAGTTTTTTTTATCTGTACTGTTCAACTTGTCAACTGGTAAAATTTTAGGTGAGCCGGTTCAAATCTCTATTTTCACCTTTTTTATAAAAATTTTGAATATTTAACATTCCTATTGAATTTTGCATTTTTTTATAAATAGTATCTTTAGCATGTTGACCAATAAAATTGACCAATCAAAATACTGGTTTGATTTTTGTATGTTAGAAAATGCTACAAAGTTCAGAGCTGATAGAAAATTAAACTAGAAAAATTTTGAGATTATAATTTTTTTCGAAATGCTTAATCAAAGGAATCTTGGCGTTAGAATCTTTTATCTTATTTTTGACTAAAACTTCAAAGGATGTCATCGAGCTTTCAATAATCGGCAAAAATGAATATATTAAAAATACAAATTTTTTTTTATTTCTGAAAATTTTAAAAAAGGTAAGCTAAAGAGTAATAGACACTTAAGGGGGTACATCAGTGTTTTACTTGCTTTCTTTTGAGCCTCTTCTCGTAAAAATCGAAAATAATTTTATGAAAATGACCAAAAAAATCATATTTCGAGTTTTAGCTGTCAATTGCAGAAAAGCTTGTGTTCATCTCTTATATATTCTGAGAAGTACTTGATAAAAATTGTAGCCATTTTGCAAATAAATCCTCGGAGGAGATAGGTTTTGAAGTCTGAAATTGTTAAAAATCGTCGGTTATTTGGCGTTCTAGAATTGTTCAGTCGCCGGATCAAAAAAAACTTGTGTTTAAAGTTTGACATACTACCGCGGTGTACCGTTAGGTTATCTGTGACAATTTTAGCTCAATTTGATATACCGTCTGGGAGGAGATAGATTTTGCAGTTTGGAAAATGTCACCTTGTTACGATATTGTACCTGTTGATGTAATGGTAAAAAATTATTTGTGATGTACTTTTTCGCAAGATTAAGGATAGATGATAGTTTTCAGTTTATTTTACCGTAGAAATGTCAAATCAGAGTCGTATACCCCCTTAAGGGGGCGGTCATGTCTGATTTGCAATATTGCAGAGCTATTTCAGGTAAATCTGAATCTTGAGCAATAATTCCAAAAAGCCAATTTGTAGATCTATCCTTAATCTTGCAAAAAAGTACAACTTAAATCATTTTTGACCATTACACCTAAAGGTACAGTATCGAGTATCCGTAACAAGAAATTTTCAAAACTGCTTAAAACGAAATCTCCTCCCGGGCGGAATCAAAATTGGGTTCAAAAGTATGACTCAATTCACAGGATAAGAGACGGTAGTATGTCAAACTTTACTCACAAGCTTTTTGAATCCGGTGACTGAAAAATTATAGAACCGCCAAATACGACGTTTTCACAATTTCAGACTTCAACAATCCTATCTCCCCGAGGATGTATATCTTTAGCTCAAAATGGTCAATTTGTATCATCACTCAGAACATATGTGAGAGATGAACACAGCTTTTTGCAATTGACAGTAAAACTCGAAATATGATTTTTTGATAGCATTTCCAATATAAAAAAAAATTCCGGAAAAAAAGATGCTTCGTTTTTTTAAAGTGGCTCAAAGAAAGCCAGTGAAACACTGTGAGAAAAATGGCTAGTCAATCGATATTTTGAGTTTTAGTGGGTCAAATTTGAGCAAAGGTATTTTTTAAATTATCTTTTAAAAATACTTAGAAAAAATTTCGACAAGATTGCGAATAATTTCGAATTAAATTGATCATTGGGTTCTAGACACTTAATTATCACGCTTATCCAATTTGGAGCCATTTTATGACTGGCATTTATGAAATCAGCATGATCACCGGTGAAGGGGGGCACGTCGCCCAAAATGCTCGCACTTTACCAGAATCTAACTGCTTCGAAAATTTTAGGATAGCATTTGGATGATCTATCCTATATCATTAACAGTTCAATATTTTTATAATATTTTAGATTTCAGAAAGTAAAATTATTCTATGAATTTGAATTCTCTTAATTTCGAATTTTTTAATAATAAAATGATTTTTTTAACTTTTAATAAATTAGAACAAAAATTCTATAAATATTTAATATTCTTCCAAATTATTTTAAATGATTGGGTTTAGTACACTTTTATCCCAGCCGTAGCAATTTGCAGCCTTTTTAATGCCTCTAAGCTTTATTAAATCAGGTCGTCACATCCCTTAAAGTCAATTTTAAAATGCTGCTTCTCTCTTAGAGGGTGTTGAACCGCTTAATGTGCCTAAGGTTATTGTGTTGGTATGGGTTAAGGGGATAGACTAGTAATTCGCAGAAATGTAATTCTGTCGAAAAATTAACTCGTCGTAAATGAGGGTGACTCGCCGAAAATGATAATTCGTCGAGAAAATGTAAGTCGCCCGAAATATGAGAAATCACGAGAAAAATTATTCGCAGAAAAATGATCGTCGAGAAAAATTAGATCGTCGAAAAAATTTAAATTGCAGAAGAAAACTTATCAACTAATCACTATAATTCACCTAACACTGAATTCACAAAACAACTATACAAAGTACAATTAACCTTACAAAAGCAGTTATATTTTGAAAAAGAATGTTTAGAATTTGCAAAAAAACTCTATAAATAATTCTAGAGATATATTGAAAGTCTTCCATATTTAGTATATTTCAATGATATTAATCATGAGCAGAAAAAAATTGAAGTTCCAAAAGTGTAGTATGAGATTAACATTTCGATAATAACATAAGTTAATTCGATCTATTTGTTGACTTTTAGTAAAAATAATTTTAAGGGTACAAGTATGATATTGAATCAACAATCTTTTGAATCATGAATTAAAACGTTGCGAGCAGTCTACAGTTAAAATTTAAAATCATAACTGGTCGTTAACTCGAAATACAATGAAGCCTGCTTTGATGAATTTTGCTTTAAATACTACGCTTTCACATTGTTTTTGTTATGAAAATTACAAAAAATAGAAATTTATAGTTTTTCCGCTTTTTATGCAGTTTTAATTATTAAAGAAAACAGTGTCGAAAGACCATAATCACAGGTTAAGATATAAGACATAGTAAAATATTCGTTATTATTGTGTTCAAATCATTGTTGCAATTTTAGCTTTTGTATTTATTGAAGTTTTAAAAGGTATGCGTGTCAAATAATTTATAACTTTGAAAAGTTTTTGATCTCGGCGCATTTTAAGATATTCATAAATGGTGTTTTGGGCTAGATCTGCAATACTAGAAATAATTATCATATAATTTAAAAGCATTATTTTGCGTAATTCCATTTTTATTTCTGGCGTAGCCAATTTATGGCGATAATGGCAAATTCGCGATCTATCGCCACATTCGGCGAGGAACAGAAATAATTTTGCGCTTTCGAATTTTGAGTTCGAATTAAACTGTTTCGAATATCCACAATAATGAGAAGTTTTCGAAAAAGTTCCGAGCATTTAAAAGCCTGTTCTATTCGTCAATTTTTTTACATAGTTTTTTCAAATACGAAACCAAACTGGTGTCATATGGCCACTTAACCTTTTCGCGTAAGTTGACAAATATTATAAGTATGATATTGAAAAATCATATGACTTTTTTCGGAAGTTTTCGTCGACTTTTTGGCATTATTTTGAAAATTTTCCTCATTTTCCGTTCAAAATTTTAAAACTTATTTTAATAAATCTTTGCTGTATATATTAAAATGGCTACTGTTCACTATATCTCCAATATGTCCTCTTTTAGTTCTCTCGCGCTTTTATACTCGAATCATCTTTTGAAACAAAACTACACTGTTTGCAGGAAATCCATCAATGCCTCTTTTTATCATAATTAAGAAATTTAATCACAATAATCTCGCCAAATGGTATTCGACCATCCACCGTGTAAATTAAAATAAATTGAAATCATGCAAAAAAACTATTTCTTTCGATGTCCTAAAATTTCGTTCTTTCGTCTTTTTCAAAAAATTTAAATTTTGATTTAGAGTAAACATCGTATAAATTAATTTACAGTAATTTCACGGTGGTCAGCGACGTTTTTCAAGGCTCTAGTAACTAAAATAGAATATAATATTACTGATTAACACTCTTGATAGCAACGCGCGTTTATGAGTTTTTTTTTCAAAGACGATTTTAAAGTAAAAAATAATCACTAAAAACAGATATCACAATAAGCTCAAAAGTGAAACTTCTTGTTGAGAAACGTTTTTATCCAAATTGACAGTCGCAAAAAATTTCCCCCAAGAGAAAAAATGAAAAAATGACAAAATCTGCAACATGCACCGATCCCTCTTAGGTAACGCATAAATAATACTTTGGTTCGTAAAATTTGACATAATTTTAATTCTTTCGCAAGTTAGATTTTGAACGACTATTAGTTATTAATGTTTTTCAAAATTTTTATGATTTTATGACAAGGAATATTGTATCCCTGATTTTGTTCTGCAAATAATTTGGATATTTACGGTCGAAATATTTTTACTGCGAGATAATTTTTCGCGAATAATTTTTATCTTCACAATATTTTTCTGGTCGAATAATTTTTCGACGAACTACTAAAAGTTTTCGACGAGTTACCTCAGTTTTCGATGAATACAGTTTTCGACGAATTTCACATTTTCTGCGATTATACTACCCGTTAAAGCAAGGGTGCTTGATATTGGAACCGCAAAGTTGATCGGTGTGAAACACTCAAGTACACTATAGAGATAGCAACCATTTCAAGATGCTAAGGTTGAAAAAGATATATCGACCAAAATTTTAGATGATCCCTGCCCTAATATCATATATTAGTTCGTTGAACGGAGCTGTTGTAAATCCTGTTCGGGATCATGAACCCAGAAGCCGTCGGATTGTAAAAATCAATCAATTCTAAATCGGCACAGTACGCCCAGGTGTTATTTTTTGCTTTCTGTTCAGCCTAAGCAATAATCGCTTGGGTGAATCTCCTTTTCAAGAGTTTATAACATTTTGCACTGACTCGCCCGTTTCCAAGCTTATTGACTATCCATTTGAGCTTATAACAATGATCCCGCATACATTTTCCTTCTGCCGGGTAAACACGTCAACTCTTACCGGAAATCTAGAAAGCCTAATTTGAAGCGAATACGAACTGCCAGTTCGACAGGTCGCCATAGCTGAGATTTGAATGGAGCTGGGTTATTGTTGGGAGAACACCACCTATCTTCAACATTTTCCCAAATGAATCGCATTGCCATCTAAAAATTATATAATTTAGGGCTAGTAGTGCATGATGTGTAGTTCCACAACACGTGATGGTTCTACTGAGATAGATAATGATGATTTTTCCGATGAATTTTTAACCATATGTCAAGGATTATAGTACAAATTATAGTGTTACAGCAGCAATACACAATTGCTATGAATGTGGCAGTTATATAAGTTTTGTAAATTTGGACAAGCTCAGTTAACAGTATCCAACGCTCTGGTAATGACAAATTTTTAATTTGATTTTGATTTAAAAATTTTGAAATTTATGGATTCGCCTTTGTTTACTTTTAGCATTGCGATTTAGGGAACCCCCACCGTATTGTCAGCAGAAATTATCGAGTAAGTAGGTGTTTGAGTGGGGTTAATTATTATAGTTTCGTTATACTTCACTTTAATTTATCCAGAGATGGAATAATTAGAAAACAACAAGAAGGGTTATAATCGCGGTTTAATGTAATCCACTGATCTATCACACGTGGACCAATTAAAATGTCGGACCTGATAAACTATCAACAAAAATTGAGCCACGCTCAATTGGGACAAAAAGTTCAACAGCATTTATTTGCTGGTCACTCAATTTCTCCAAATCGTCATGCCCATGTCCGACTGTTACTCCCGATCATAGCTAATCTCTAAGTGGATTACAAATATTAAGACCTTTGAATAAATCACAGATAATGCTAAACTGTTTCAGAACCTGAAAATTTATTTTGTTAAATCTGTGGGAGACAATAGCTTTGATTAACCTTCAAATTACATTTTGCTGAATTTGCCATCAGGAGGCAAGATATTAAATAAGTGGCGTATCAATTGTTTCATATGCTGTTGCTCACTGTGTTCATTCTTCTCAATATACTATAAAGTGATGTTTATATCCAGGCACTTTGTGTACATAGCTAATTTGCATTATGGCTTTTAAGAGATTTAAAGTTCAATAACTTTAGATCGGCAAATTATGAGAATGTTCGCTAAATTCCCGACATCTATGAAGAATCAGACTTTTATTACGTTCAATTTTTTTTTTAATTGTTTTCAAATAAATCAAGAAAACTCTACAAAATGCTACTTAACTTTTCAATTCGAGTGCCACATAGTTTTTAAAGTCTCTTATGAAAACCATATGAACATGTTTAGTATTATGGTAAAATATTAGAATATTTCAGAAATTTTCCTCATTCTAGTAAATTTTTTCAACTTATCTTTATGGGACCAATGAAAATTGGAGACTACCCTTTTAATTATTGCAACTATGTCTGTTGGTGTTTCTTTCGCTGGTTTATACTCTCAACTATAATTTGCAATACGATAACCGTTGCAGAAATAGTATTAAAGCCCTTATCAAAATAATAAACTTTTAATTAACTCAAATTTGCAATTGTAAGGCGTCTTGACCGCAGACTTTCATTTTTTATTCATCTCTCATAAAAAAACATTTTAACGAGTGTCAAATATTTTTTTGCATTTTGGTTTTAAAATCGTTGATTTTGATGTAGCATGTTTTTTTCCGGTTTTATCAAAATTAAAATAATTTTGCCTCATTTTGACCGTCTTTTTTCATGACTGTCAATTAATTAAATTTTACACGGTACTGGTCACTACCAAATGGCAAAGTTTGAGGTTTTGAATTCTAATTTATTGAACTGAAAGGTCTCGATGCGTTCTGCGCCGACCGTATTTGGTTCAAGAGTATGAATCCGTAAGTATTAACAAGACCGACTAAAACAACAAAGGAATCATTTCATAAGTGATTTCAATATTTCGTGATGATTCCAGAAATTGATAAGAAATTTTCAAACAAGAAATAAGGAAAATTTTAAAATATGTCCAATAATGTTTGACGCGAAACTCACGAACATGTCATATTATTTTTCCACAGCATAATACAATTATGCGCTTAGGCGAGTCAAAGTGGCCAATTTGTTGATAGAGTTTGTTTGTGATTTGAATGATACAATACGGTGCAAAATGAATGTTGAACAAAAAAATAGAATTTTATAATGTCGACTTTTCAAAAATTTACTCTTAATGTGTTCGAATCGGAAAAAGTTATATTCGAACGTAAAATTTTCTTAAAAGGCAATTATTAAAAAATTTTGATTTACAAAAGTTGCCTTCGTATATGAAACATTACTTAGATCGGTATTTGAAAGAATTAACTCGTAGACTTAGAATTATACTGTACCAGGCTCGATTTCCGGCAGTAGTGACCATTCTTATAAAATCTAGCCATATAAGCAAACGTTTCTTATATATAACTTCTTATTACTTTAAAACATTCAGCCATTTCTATATCAATTAAAATCCTGAAATTTTTGTGATAAGAATAAATATATTCGCAAAAATGACCTCCGAGTGAAGAGACAAAGTGCAATAAATATGAATTTAACGTTCTTACTATTTTATACCATGCATAGTAAATTTCAACCGATTTTCAACACTTTAAACAAAATAAATTATCTGTTTTTACAAAATTCTTTAGTAAAATGACTCTAAATTGTAACAAATATTCATTTCGGGTCAAAGTTTGAGCCATCGCTTGTAGAGTACCGTCAGAGAATAGAAAGTGGACTTCCTATGAAAATATTAGCAACTTAGGTCAATTATGTACGAACGTGCAAAACTATCGGACAAAATGCGTCAAATTTTGAATTTACACAGGCGGGATATGTCTCGAAACCTTCAGTACATAAGTGACCATAAGTTGCTAATATTTCATCGAGAAAGTCGACCCTTTACGATTCTTAGTGTACTCACCGGTCTTTACATTAATACTTGACATTACATAATTTGATTACGGTACATCAATAATACGTTTTTTGAAAGATACTCAATTACATACATAAATTTAGGATGAACTTCAACGTTTTTTTAGACTTTTTATTACAGCAAAGTCCGAAAAATCACGTACAAAAGAATTCAAAATAAGGTTGGAAATAGTATATCTATCTTATTCTTGAAAATAAAACAATACCTTTGGAACTGTGTTNTTAATTATCACCCCGTATCAATTTGGAGCATTTTTAATGCCTCCAAGGTCTTTATTTAATCAGACAGATATACCCCCTTAAAGGTTCAAATGGACCCCTTTCCGATTTTTGTCTCCAAAGTCTCATAAACGACTTGTGAATTTCTAGAAAATACAAGATCGACATTCGAAAAATCTGAAAGATCATATTTTTGTACTCATTTATCCAGTACTCTGTGTGAGTTTTAAGACGCTTTGTATGTGGGGTCTAAAAGAAGATAGATTTTTGAAAAACTTTTTAGTGTTCTAAAATAGACTCGCCACCTGGTGTTGTGATGTAACAATGTTAAGTTTGAGATTTGTAATCGTTAGACGAAGGATGGATCTACAGATGAGTATCCTCATATTTTTCACAACTGCGCTAGAATTATTCTAAGGCGGGGTTAAAAGGTACCAGATTACGACGCCCACTCCCTTAATGCAACTTTTCAAATTTGGGTACTTCGTCTACTCAGCTGGTACCATATATCGACGCGTCGGTTACTCCCTTTATGCCGCGGCATGCCGTATCGTATCCAGTGAGGATAAAAATAAAGCTGGATCGGATCATATCCAGAGTTGCAACCGATCATTGATTGCTCAGAGCGGCAAATTAAAAATAATAGCATTTTATAAGGCCTTGAATTTGCGGTAAGTAAATTGATATTAAATCGAGGTCTACGTTGTCTGTATCATCTCATTTTTCTTAGCAGTAGTCCAATTATTTGTATGTTATATATTTATGTATAGTGTTCATACAATATTCATGTGAGAAAATTATTTTATAGTCTATAAATTTTAGTTTGTCATTATCTTTAACATTAGTATTCAGTACATGTGAATAACCGAAACGTTTATAAGTCAAAATTATTTCGTCGTTGACAGTAAAAGTTGAGGATATACAAATCACTAATCGAAATCAACACTGTAATCAGTTATATGTGTCAATTGACAACAAATAGTTTGATAAACATATTTTTGCTTTTGGTATAGATAAGGTGATAATAAGCACTAATTTTAAAGTTATAAAAATTCTGTGTACCATAAAAATATTGACCACATTTTTAAAATTATTTTTTTAATCGTAATTATTTCAAAAGAGGGGCTACATTTGAACTTTAAAGGAACCCTTCGTGGGAAATGCCGTTTTCATGGTTTTTGAGGGCAAATCAGGCTTTCCCTTTTTGCGATTCCGTTCCCCTTTATATATGTTCTGAGGAGTACTTGATAAACATTTGA
>SCLH01002327.1:51597-84419 GCA_004367855.1 Oikopleura vanhoeffeni
TTTCGCCTATTCAAATTTCGAGGTTTTTTGTGAACGAAAAATTAGTTTCAAAACAGAAATTAATTAAATTTGAATCTACCGCCTTAGTTTCTTGTGGTAAACTTTGTACTACCGCGTGCGCCTGAAGTGGCTTCGAAACAAAAAGCAGATTGTCGGGTTTTTTCGCGGACAAAAAAAGGGGGTGACACAAATCGATATTTTAATGAATTGCGTGAGCAGCGGTCGAGATTCGAGGCGGACCGAAATATTTAAGAGTATGAAATGTATCCAAAAAATATAATTTTTATAATATATCGTCTAGCGGCTTAAATTTAACAAAATCATTAAAACACACATTTCTAGTTTCAAGTTCATGTTAAAAAATGATTAATAAAATATACTTTAATGATTATAATTGTGAAGAAACAGTTTGATCACCAAGTTTTAGATATTGATAAATGGTTCGTTTTGTTGTGACCTAAAATTGTCCTTGTGAACGCCCGCTGTGTTTTACCTAACATTGCCTCTCACCGAGTCGATAACCAAGCCGGATAATAAATTAAGGAAATGATCGGTTGATCAAAATAAGCAGCTGAATTTTTGCTTTTGCCTTGAAAATCAAACTAGGAAATAATTCATAAAAAGGCATGAAATTATTATTCAATTTCTCCAGATATTGATAAAGAGATAAACACCTGAAATATTCAGAGAAATTTTTCAAATCATGCCAAAAATTCAGAAAAAATAAACTTTTGAACGGATCATCGAAAATAACTAAAAGCTTAATTTTTAAGCTTCTTGGAGCAAAATCTATTTAGGATTTTGCTAATTTATTTTAGAGCGCTATTTTGAAAATTTTCATTTGAAGGCTATTTTTGAGCATTTTGGGGAGATAAGCTCAGCGCTAAGTGGAATTCTCAGAGTTTTAAAAGATTTCTGCATACAATTTCATAGCTCATTTTTTCATTAAAGAAAATTTAAAATATTTATTATTTCGAAATTTTCCATTTTTGGGCATTTTCTCGTGTTTAGAGTCGTATCAGAAGCTTTTTTACGATTGATTATTTTGTTTCAACAAGTTTAACCCTACGAAGCTATATAAAAAAAGTTCCGCCGAGGCACAAAAGCCTTTCAGAAGGCTATTTTTGAGCGTTGTTAACAAGATATCTCTTATGAGATCAACCTTAAATTTGTAATATTTACATTAGAAAAAATCTCAAGCTCGCCCATTGGCTCTTGTTATTTATTGATGCGCGTCATCAGTTCACGCCCGATTGACTTTGTTTGATAACGCAGCGAGTATGGTTTCTATCTGGCGCGAATTTCGACGCCAATTCAGACTCACGCGGTTAATCCGATTAAGTCGCTGTCAGAGCCCAATTACGCTTAATCAATAAATTTAAGAAATAGAGAGAATTTCGAATGGGACCTTATGATATTTTTAAAAGTAATCGGATTTATAATTATATTGGACTTTAATTAGTTTTGCTATATAGGGCCAATTTGTTTGATTAATTTTAACATGGGAAAAATAACGGCGCTTTCATTGATCATTAAAATAAGGTTTGCATATTCGAAAGTGACTAAATCGATAACTTAATTATCACGTTTTCTGATAAACTAAGTTATTTTTTAAGACCTCTTTTCATTTGTGTTATATAATTTTTTTTTTGCTTCATCGTTCACCTTTTTTCATTTTCCATCCAAATTTTTTAACTTCGTGTTTCACTATGAATGCGGTCATATTTTTGCCACCTTACAAAATGCCTTGCCACCGCGATAAACAGTTTTTGCATCAAAACACACAAAATTCACATTTTCCAGCAGAAAACTGGAATAAAGTCGTAGTGAGAATGGACAACTACGGACGAAATTGGATTTGATTTATTCAAACTGACTTATGATAACAACGTCATGGATTTTGTAGAAATCGAAGGATGCAAAACCATCTGGTTCGACAGAAAAGAACCTTTATTTGGTGACTGAAGAAGCTTTTGAATGCTATCCACAAAACCGCAAAACTCATCGAGAATTTGCTTTAGAATCATATCATCCACTTTTGTACAGAGGGCTTTGAAACAAGTTTCACCAGATGAATCCTCCTCGTGTTATCGATATGAAATGCGAAAAACGTACCCGAGAGGAAGCCCAGGAAGTGCGAATAGAGTTGGTGGTTCATTAGGCACGGGATTTTTTTGATATAAGCATTATGTAATTTTTTTATAGCTAAAAGGGGTTTCTGGTCACTGGAATTGATTTTTTCTCAGTTAAAACTAAGCTCATAGCTTATATGCATATAAGTTATATGACATAGGGTTTTCCAGGAAAGAAAGAAGTTTTTTTTATGTGAAACAGGCATTCTGCCTGCCGTCATGATTTTTTGCAGGCATATTCACCTAAATTTAATCGGAAATTTATCTCTTCCTTGATTTTTTTTAAATTCAACATAAATTGTATAATAGTTCACCAAAACTTCTGAGTAGGTCGTTTTTTTTAAATAGATGCCATAATTTTTCTAAAGCAATGCACCACCGGTTTATTTTATTTTTTGTAACAAAATCTATCTGCTCCTTGACATATATTCAAATCAACTAAATTCAAGGGACCGATAAAACCAACAAATACGAACTATTTATAGAGGGTTTTTTTAACAAATTTTGAAGGTCACGTTTCTCAAAAAAAATTTCTTGATTATTTTCAGAAATGAGGTCAAAAGAAAGCTACGGAATCAATGATTAGAAAATTAGCTAACATCAAAGGCGATATTTGAAGTTTTAGTGGCAAAGTTATTTTGGAACTTGCGTTTTGATAAAAATATACTTAGAACCACGCAAAAAAACGGAAACTTTAGAAATTTCTTTTTGATAATTTGTAGAATTTTCAAACTTCCTCAAAGTCTTATAAAGCAGCGACTTTCTCGGATTGGAGAAAATTAAAAACATAATGTTGAGTTTTGAAAAATTTCTCAAAAGTGCTTACAAAAATCTTTTGTTCTCATTATACAATTTTAATGAATTTAGTCACATGAAAGATAATCAAATTCTTCACATTATGTGAAATTTAAATAAAGCGTTAATAAGAAAAATAAAAATAAGTTGACCAGGTCTCATATTGAGAAGCTAAAAGGCAGTAGACAGCCAGAGAAAGAACAAAAAGAAAAGGGGTGATTTTTGACTAGCAATTTTTCGCAGCCACTTGTGAATGTTTATTTATAGGTAAATCAGAATTAAGTTTTTTTTAAAAAAACCAGGAAAAACGTTTTTTTGAATTTATACTCTAACTTTTTGTTCATTAATCAATTTGCCATATATTCTCTTAATGAAATAACTGGCTCAATGTTTGGGAATTTTTATTTGACCTTGGAAATACTTTTCGGTTTAAATTATTTCTACAGAAGTCTCATAAATAAAGCAACATTTTTTTAAAGAAAAACGTTAGATATGGCTTTTTATAATATCTGCATGACTGAAACGAGGCCTCGAATCTTTCAACTAACGAGTTCTGAAGTTTTGTCCAAACTCAATTCAAGAAAAAGCACTTGATTCCCGATCAGCAAAAAATTCCGAAGCTCTGATCAAGTTTTAAGACAACAGGCAATTGAAGATGTACAGAACATATATTGAAATCAATAAGTTTACCAAGGATTGATTTTTATTAGTCCAAACATCTTAATGAGATTCGAGTAAATAAAGTATGGTCGTTTAGAAGACATAAGATATTTTGAAACGCAACTTCCCCTTTTGTTCTCCGAAATGGTTTCAAATATGTTTTATTTAAACATAAAATCATTGTTGACCAAAATCGTATAATCTTTAACTTTATTAGCTAAGAATAAAGAAAGTGTAAAATATAAAGTTTGATCTAAAAACAACAATCCCAAGTTTAAGCAACTATACCTGATCAAGAAACCAATGACTTGATTAAATGAAACTTGTGAAAGGTGTTTCCAGGAATTTCACATACTTTTATCGAGTAAATGATAATCGGAGAAGAGGGTGTTGTGTTAAGTATGGAGACCAAACACCTGTGACTTGGACAAACTGGTATACCGCAAGGTGGTTTTTACTAAAATTCGGATGGTATATCAACGTTTTTTCAATCGGGCTGAAAACCATAATCGACAAATACAGGATTTGTGCTTATCTTTTCTGCTTGATATTCCGCTAGTTTTGTGGACATTGAAAAACCTTTGGATTTCCAAAAAAATAAAGAAAATCAAAATCAGATTTTCTGAAAAAAACTTTAAATATCATAAATTTTTTATTCCGATTCATAAATCGTGATTAATTTTTAATGTTTCGGGCTTATCCGGGAATTCAATATGGAGAAAACAGAGAAAAATTCAAGCAAAAGCTGTTTTTTCGCATTATTTTCCTCTGCTCTTAACCATGAAAATCATCTCGTGAAGAAAATTTTTGATATAACTTAAAAACCATCCAAGCTATCCAAATGGGAGAACAAGTGAAAATTGTGGTCTACACTTGGTACAATCTTGATCTTAAATGGGATGATATCTCTTGCACATCAAAACAGAACTCTCTTTTAGAGGTCAAAAAAGAAAACTTAAAAATGAATGCTTTGGACGCAGTCTCATGAGTGCCATGAAATGCCCTTTGTACTGATAAAATGGTCGGATATACTTTGTCATTGTAATCATGGGTACATTCGTGAGATGGAAAAACTTGCGAAACAACAGATCTCGATTATTGTAGGACAATTTATAAGGTAAATTATTTCTTATAAGTGGTTCATATAACATTTAATCTTTCAGACCAGTTGTTTGAAAGGTTATTTTTGGTAAAATTCTGTTTTCTTTACTTTTCCGCTCGTAACAGTGACAAAATTTTTCTTGGATGTGCAAAAACCACGTATTTTGAAATTCCGGAATCTGATTTATTGTTTTTGAGTTGAATTCTGTCCAAAAATGGTAAAATTTATTAAAACAAACAATGTTGAGTTACAGTTTCTATCATTTTTCGGGATCAGCTGAATTACAAACATGAAAAATGCATAAACATTGTATCTGGCAGTCGAAAAAAATTCCTGATGGGAAGACTTGAATTTAACGCTGTTTAACTCAGGGAAGGGCATTCGAGCTTGATTTTCAAGATCGGATCGGAAATTTCGGGCCTTCAAATTTTTCAATACTCGATCGGATCGGACCCGAGTTTGAAAAAATGTGATCGGATCGGATCGGAAGCCCGATTTGAAAGTCATATCGGATGGATCGGTGTCGGACGTGATCGGATCGGACCTGCTCGGATTTTTACTTTGTTGGCATATATACTGAAAATTTAGTTTATTAATTGTATGCGTGTGAATTAAAGGTCATTAAAGCTCAGTTAGAAAGATTTTTTGCCATTTTGGTGCTAGAGAGGATTTAAAAATTCAAGGATTTTCGAAACTTATATTTTCTAGGGAGTAAGTTATTTTTTAATTATTTGTTACTATTAATTATATCAATAAAATAACAAATTTGGTGAGGTGCAAAATGCCCAAACTGCCTTCAAGGGAGGGCACGTTAATGCGCCAAAAAACCAATTTTTGGAATCGGAATTCATTCGGCATTTGAAAATGACTCATCTGATTTAGTTTCTAGATAGCTCAAACTGAGCCCAAATATCAAGCTTAATAATAACATCAAAAAAATTGATTAGAATTGAATTATTTCTTAATTTTTTTTCTGAGATAACTGATTATTTAATTATAATTCAATTAATTTCAATTATCTTAGAAAAAAAATAGATCATAAATTCGATTCTAATCAATTCTTTTCAATTTTTATTATACACTAAGATATTGTGCTGAGTTTGAGCTATCTAGACACTAAATAAGATAAATCATTTTCAAATGCCGAATGAATTCCGATTAAAAAATTGTTTTTTTGGCGGGATAATTTTTTGGCGGATTAACGTGCCCTCCTTCAAGGGGGTATGAGCAGAATTCTTTTTTTACAATTTTTATTTTCAGGTATTTCATGGCGCGGCAGAAAATGGTGAAAAACCACTGCAAAAATATAGCGCCTCGAATATATATGTTTGGCCGTGAGATAGTATTTTTCAGTCACAATATTTTTTTGTGATAAAAATGAAAAAAATAAAAAGGGTTAAGCATTGAATTGTTCATTGGTCAATTTGAACCATCAGAATCGACTAAAAGTAGTTTCAAAAGATGCGCATAAGCTAGTTATTGAGACGGTAAACAAACGACAAGATGTATCTTAAATTACACAGGTGGCGCTAGAGCCGATTTGTTTTTAATATAAAACTGGAAGTATTTTTGAGATTTGACATCACCAAAAGTGCGCCATAGTGGTTTTTTGGAACCATATCAAAAATATTAGTCTATGGTCACCAACAGATGCTGCCGGGAGCGAAAATAAAAATATTTTTGTATTTTTTGCTGATTTTGACGCGTCATTGAAGTAAAATTGCTCTTAAAAAATACAAAAATTATTTTATTTTCGCTCCCGCAGCATCTGTGGTGACCATAGACTATTATTTTGTGATATGGTTTCCAAAAAACCATTTATGGCGCATCTTTTGGTGATGTCAAATCCCAAAATACTTCCAGTTTTATCTAAAAACAAATCGGCTCTAGCGCCACCTGTGGTAATTTAAGATACATTGTTTGTTTTACCGTCTTCAATAACTAGCTTATTGCGCATCTTTTGAAACTACTTTATAGTCGATTCTGATTGGTTCAAATTTGACCAATGAAAATTCAATGTTAACCCATTTTTATTTTTTTCCATTTTATCACAAAAAAAAATATTGTGACTGAAAAATACTATCTCACGGCCCAACATAATATATTCGAGGCGCTATATTTTTGCAGTGGTTTTTCACCATTTTTCTGCCGCGCTGAATACTTGAAAATAAAAATTGTAAAAAAGAATTCTGCTCATACCCCCTTGAAGAGGGCACGTTAATCCGCCAAAAATTATCCGCCAAAAAAACATTTTTTAATCGGAATTCATTCGGCATTTGAAAATGAATTTATCTTATTTAGTGTCTAGATAGCTCAAACTCAGCACAAATATCTAGTGTATATAATAAATTGAAAAGAATTGATTAGAATCGAATTATTGATCTATTTTTTTTTCTAAGATAATTGAAATTATTGAATTATAATTAAATAATTTCAGTTATCTCAGAAAAAAATTAAGAAATATTCAATTCTAATCAATTTTTTGATGTTATTATTAACCTGATATTTGTGCTCAGTTTGAGCTATCTAGAAACTAAATCAGATGAGTCATTTTCAAATGCCGAATGAATTCCGATTCAAAAATGGTTTTTTTGGGCGGATTAACGTGCCCTCCCTTGAAGGCAGTTTTGGGCATTTTTGCAACCTCACAAATTTGTTATTTTATGATATAATTAATAGTAACAAATAATTAAAAATTAACTTACTCTCTAGAAAATATAAGTTTCGAAAATCCTTAAATTTTAATATCTCTCTAGCACCAAAATGACAAAAAATCTTCTAACATGAGCTTTAATGACCTTTAATTCAACGCAGAATTACTAAACTAAATTTTCAGTATATATGCCAACAAAGTAAAAATCCGAGCAGGTCCGATCCGATCACGTCCGAGCACCGATCCGATCCGATATTGACTTTTCAAATCGGGCTTCCGATCCGATCCGATCACATTTTTTCAAACTCGGGTCCGATCCGATCCGATATTGAAAAATTTTGAGGCCCGAAATTTCCGATCCGATCTTGAAAATCAGCTCGAATGCCCTTCCCTGAGTTAAACAGCGTTAAATTCTAGTCTTCCATCAGGAATTTTTTTCGACTGCCAGATACAATGTTATGCATTTTTCATGGTTTGTAATTCAGCTGATCCCGAAAAATGATAGAAACAGTAACTCAACATTGTTGTTTAATAAATTTTACCATTTTTGGACAGATTCAACTCAAAAACAATAAATCAGATTCCGGAATTTCGAAAATACGTGGTTTTTGCACAATCCAAGAAAATTTTGTCACTGTTACGAGCGGAAAAATAAAGAAAACAGAATTTTACAAAAATTTACCTTCAAAACAACTGGTCTGAGAGATTAAATGTTATATGAACCACTTATAAGAAATAATTTACCTTATAAATTGTCCTACAATAATCGAGATCTGTTGTTTCGCAAGTTTTTCCATCTCCGATGTACCCATGATTACAATGACAAGTATATCCGACCATTTTATCAGTACAAAGGGCATTTTCATGGCACTCATGAGACTCGTCAAAGCATTCATTTTTTAAGTTTTCTTTTTTGACCTCTAAAAGAGAGTTCTGTTTTGATGTGCAAGAGATATCATCCCATTTAAGATCAAGATTGTACCAAGTGTAGACACAATTTTCACTTGTTCTCCCATTTGGATAGCTTGGATGGTTTTTAAGTTATATCAAAAAAATTTCTTCACGAGATGATTTTCATGGTTAAGAGCAGAGGAAAATAATGCGAAAAACGGCTTTTGCTTGATTTTTCTCTGTTCTCCATATTGAATTCCCGGATAAGCCGAAACATTAAAATTAATACGATTTATGATCGGAATAAAAATATTATGATTTAAAGTTTTTTTCAGAAAATCTGATTTTTATTTTTTTGGAAATCAAGGTTTTTTCAATGTCCACAAACCTAGCGGAATATCAAGCAGAAAAGATAAGCACAAATCCTGTATTTGTCGATTATGGTTTTCAGCCCGATTGAAAAAACGTTGATATACCATCCGAATTTAGTTAAAAACCACCTTGCGGTATACCAGTTTGTCCAAGTCACAGGTGTTTGGTCTCCATTTAACCAAACACCCTCTTCTCCGATATCATTTACTCCGATAAAAGTATGTGAAATTCCTGGAACACCTTTCACAAGTTCATTATTAATCAAGTCATTGGTTTCTTGATCAGGTATAGTTGCTTAAACTTGGGATTGTTTTTAGTTCAAACTTTATATTTGACACTTCTTTATTGTTAGCTAATAAGTTAAAGATTATACGATTTTGGTCAAACAATAATTTTATGTTTTAAATAAACCATATTTGAAACCATTTTGGAGAAAAAAGGGGGAAGTACATATTGTCTTAAACGAGCTTTTTTCGATCTCTAATGTTTGATAATCAATCTTTGGTAAATTAGATTTCAATTAAGTCTGTACTTCTTCAATTGCCTATGTTTCTTAAAACTTGATCAGAGCTCTGGAATTTTGCTGATCGGGAATCAAGTGCTTTTTCTTGAATTGAGTTGGAGAAAACTTCAGAACTCGTTAGTTGAAAGATTCGAGGCCTCGTTTCAGTCATGCAGATATTATAAAAGCCATATACGTTTTTTTTTAAATGTTTGCTTTATTTATGAGACTTCTGTAGAAATAATTTAAAGAAAAGTATTTCCAAGGTCAAATAAAATTCTAAACATTTGAGCCAGTTATTTCATTAAGAAAATTTATGGCAAATTGATTAATGAACGAAAAGTTAGAGTATAAATTCAAAAAACCGTTTTTCCTGGTTTTTAAAAAATAATTTAATTCGTGATTTACCTATAAATAAACATTCACAAGTGCTGGAAAAATTGCTAGTCAAATCACCCTTCTTTTTTTCTTTATCTGGCTGTCTACTGCCTTTTAGCTCCTCAATATGAGACCTGGTCAACTTATTGTTTATTTTTTTAATTAACGATTTATTAAAATTTCACATGTGAAGAATTTTTATTTATCTTTTCATGTGACTGAATTCATTAAAAATGTATAATGAGAACAAAAGATTTTTGTAAGCATTTTCGAGAAATTTTTCAAAACTCAACATTATGTTTTTAATTTTCTCCAATCGAGAAAGTCGCTGCTTTAATAAGACTTTGAGGAAGTTGAAAATTCTACAAATTATCAAAAAGAAATTTCTAAAGTTTTCCGTATTTTTGGTTGGTTCTAAGTATATTTTTATCAAAACGAAGTTCCAAAATAACTTTTGCCACTAAAACTTCAAATATCGCCTTGATGTTAGCTTACTTTTTGATCATTGATTCCGTACCTTTCTTTTGACCTCATTTCAGAAAAAAATCAAAGAAATTTTTTTTGAGAAACGTGACCTTCATAATTTGTAAAAAAAACCCTCTATAAATAGTTCGTATTTGTTTTGTTTTATCGTTCCCTTGAATTTTAGTTGATTTGAATATATGATCAAGGAGCAGATAGATTTTGTGACAAAAAATAAAATAAAACGGTGGTGTATTGCTTAGAAAAATATGGCATCTATTAAAAAAAACGACCACTCAGAAGTTTGGTGAACTAATTATACAATTTATGTTGAATTTAAAAAAAATCAAGGAAGAGATAAATTTACCGATTAAATTTAGGTTGAATATCCCTTTATCACCTTTTGGTTATATTGCGTAGCCACAACGTTAAAAACACACGTTAAAAGGAGTAGTGGCTACGCATTCTAACCAAAAGGTGATAAAGGGATAAGCCTGCAAAGAAATATGACGCAGGCTGAATGCCTGTTTCACATAAAAACTTCTTTCTTTCCTGAAAACCCTATGTCATATAACTTATATGATATAAGCTATGAAGCTTAGTTTTAACTGAAAAAAATCAATTCCAGTGACCAGAACCCCTTTTAGCTATAAAAAATTACCTAATGCTTATATCAAAAAATCCCGTGCCTAATGAACCACCAAACCTATTCGCAACTTCCTGGGCTTCCTCTCGGGTACGTTTTTCGATTTCATATCGATAACACGAGGAGGATTCATCTGGTGAAACTTGTTCAAAACCCTCTGTACAAAGTGGATGATATGATTCTAAAGCAAATTCTCGATGAGTTTTTGCGGTTTTGTGATAGCATTCAAAAGCTTCTTCAGTCACCAAATAGAGGTCTTTTCTGTCGAACCAGATGGTTTTGCATCCTTCGATTTCTACAAAATCAATGACGTTGTTATCATAAGTCAGTTTGAATAAATCAAATCCAATTTCGTCCGTATTGTCCATTTCCACTACGACTTTATTCCAGTTTCCTGCTGGAAATGTGAATTTTTGTGTGTTTTGATGCAAAACTGTTTATCGGGTGGCAAGGCATTTTGTAAGGTGGCAAAAATATGACCGCATTCATAGTGAAACACGAAGTTAAAAAATTTGGAAAATGAAAAAAGGTGAACGATGAAGCAAAAAAGACAATTATATAACACAAATGAAAAGATGGTTAAAAAATAACTTAGTTTATCAGAAAACGTGATAATTGAGTGATCGATTTAGTCACTTTCGAATATGCAAACCTTATTTTAATGATCAATGAAAGCGCCGTTATTTTTCCCATGTTAAAATTAATCAAACAAATTGGCCCTATATTAGCAAACTAATTAAAGTCCAATATAATTATAAATCCGATTACTTTAAAAAATATCAAAAGGTCCCATTTGAAATTCTCTCTATTTCTTAAATTTATTTGATTAAGCGTAATTGGGCTCTGACAGCGACTTTATCGGATTAACCGCGTGAGTCTGAATTGGCGTCGAAATTCGCGCCAGATAGAAAACCATACTCGCTGCGTTATCAAACAAAGTTAATCGGGCGTGAACTGATGACGCATCAATAAATAACAAGAGCCAATGGCGAGCTTGAGATTTTTCTAATGTAATATATATTACAAATTTAAGGTTGATCTCATAAGAGATATCTGTTAACAACGCTCAGAAATAGCCTTCTGAAAGGCTTTTGTGCCTCGGCGGAACTTTTTTGTATATGCTTCGTAGGGTTAAATTTGTTGAAACAAAATAATCAGTCGTAAAAAAGCTTCTTGATACGACTTCTTAAACACGAGAAAATTGCCCAAAAATGAAAATTTCGAAATAATAAATATTTTTAATTTTCTTTAATGAAAAATGAGCTATGAAATTTGTATGCAGAAATCTTAAAACTCTAGAAATTCCACTTAAGCGCTGAGCTTATCTCCCCAAATTGCTCAAAAATAGCCTTCAAATGAAAATTTCAAAATAGCGCTCTAAAAATAAAATTAGCAAAATCCTAAATAGATTTTGCTCCAAGAAGCTTAAAAATTAAGCTTTTAGTTATTTTCGATGATCCGTTCATAAGTTATTTTTTCTGAATTTTTTGGCATGATTTGAAAATTTCTCTGAATATTTCAGGTGTTATCTCTTTATCAATATCAAATTGAAATAATAATTTCATGCCTTTTTATGAATTATTTCCTAGTTTGATTTCAAGGGCAATAAGCAAAATTCAGCTGCTATTTTGATCAACCGATCATTTCCTTAATTTATTATCCGGCTTGGTTATCGACTCGGGAGAGCAATGTTAGGTAAAACACAGCGGGCGTTCACAAGGACAATTTTAGGTCACAACAAAACGAACCATTTATCAATATCTAAAACTTGGTGATCAAACTGTTTCTTCACAATTATAATCATTAAATATATTATTAATCATTTTTTAACATAGAACTTGAAACTAGAAATGTGTGTTTTAATGATTTTTGTTAAATTTAAGCCGCTAGACGAATATATTATAAAAATTATATTTTTTGGATACATTTCATACTTTTCAATATTTTCGGTCCGCCTCGAATCTCGACGCTGCTAACGCAATTCATTAAAATATCGATTTTGTCACCCCCCTTTTTTTGTCCGCGAAAAAACCCGACAATCTGCTTTTTGTTTCGAAGCCACTTCAGGCGCACGCGGTAGTACAAAGTTTTACCACAAGAAACTAAGGCGGTAGTTCAAATTTAATTAATTTCAGTTTTGAAACTAAATTTTTCGTTTCAAAAACACCTCGAAATTTGAATAGCGACACGTTGTTATCAAATTTTCAAAAAACTGCATAAAGAACTTACAGACGATTAAGAGCATCTCAAAATGAACATTAAAAATTCAAGTGTAAAATTAGAATCCACCTAAAAATGTTCGGGTTTTCAAAATATGTCAAAAAATATCACTCTTGATTTTCAAAAATTATACAAATTCAGATTTCGCAATCACAATTTTCTGAATATCAATTGAAATTTAAAATAAAATTATTTTATGTTTATGACTTTGAGAAAAAACACAGTTCCGGAAAAATGTTCTCCTAAAATTTTTATTCCAACATTGCGTCAAGTTAACAAAATTTTAATGTTTTTCAAAAAAAGCCTTGACTACCCTACTGTCCATCTGTTGAAAACTTGTGTCTTAATTTTGTAGTCGTTTTTATAAAAATTGAAGGTAATTTCGCCAGCACCATGGCTTCCTGCATGTGTAGACATTTTTGTCTCCAAAGAAGTCAACTTTTCAAGTGGAGCAGGAGCATCACAAATTTCTAATTCAACGAAATGATTCGCTGCACCATTATTTCCTCCTTGATACGAGGTATATCATTTTTTATAATTTTTTATTCGCTTTATCTTATGCTATGAAAATTTTGTACGCGTAAAACCTTTCAGGTCTTAAACTGAAATGAAGTACCCATAATTCTTATATGGTCGGTTTCATATCACGAGCGTTATAAATCGAATATTCTCATGATTTTATAAAACATTGATAAATAAAAAATTTTTTGAAATAAATACAAAAATTTGCGAAATTTGAATGGAAAATTATGATAAATTTCGCCCTGCACATTTTTCTGAAGTTGAAGAACGGCTTTTCTAAAAAGTGAGCGAAAAAATCATCGATTATAATGGTGAACCTCCCTTGATACATTCCATATATGGTAGATGTAGTTCCAACACCATAATAATTACTCCATGAAGCTTGTCCATCGAGCATTACAGTTCCTGTAGAACTGATTGATAAACCTTGGGAACAAAAATTAATTTTTTCTACAGTTAAACATCCCGATTAAACGTTTTTTATCAAAAACTAAGCTTAAATTGGTGTTTTAAGTTAAACTTTAGGTTCAGCGATGAAAAACATGCGGCTGTTCGGAATAAAATTATTTTTTGAATTTTTTTCAAGTTTTCAAGGAGTTTGGAATTTCTTGAGCTTCAATTCATGATTAAAACCACGATTCACAAAAATTATTAAAGTGAAATAAAAAAACCTTTAAAGTTGTTATATGAAGTAGCCCAGCTTGCAATGATGTCACCTCCATTTTTCGTTTGAACAATATTTGACGTCGTAGCTTCTGCATTTGTCAAAGTAAAAGGATTTTCTAATTGTTCCCAAGTCACTAATCGAATCTCATTCTTGGTAAAGTCTGCATATTTGAGAGTGAACTTGTAAGACGCCAAATTTTCAAGGCCGCGAAAATCAATAAACGCTCCTTTTTCATCGCTGACATGACATCCTTCCGCTGGATCGTTTGTTTTGCACGATTTGAAAACTGTTGAAGCGCCGTGTTGATTGAAAATAACTCGACACGGTGGCTCTTAATAAAAAATTAAAGAAATTCCAATACAAATAATTTATAATTTTGTTAGAATTAAAAAAGTTCTTGCACGGCTGGTTCTGTGATAAAGGTAATATTAATTGACGATCAAAATTATCTAAAGTTTCTCCAATACAAAATTGGCCATGTCGGGCAACCAAGGGATATTGATACGCTTGGCAATATAGGAAGAAGAAATAATTGTCGCGTCCAAGAATAAAAAAGGGGCGGTTGTTTTTAAGGACGTCATAAATCAAAAAAAAATGAAATGACGTGAAATAACAAAATGTTAAGATTACTTTACCAAAAAAAATAAAATAAGCATTCCAAAAGAGATATTCACACCGGCACATATCAAACTCTCAAATTTTTATTTGCGTAGGATTTGTGTGGAGATATTGGTTAATTCGGCGATTTTGAGCCGGTGACATTGCCCCTTTAATTTTTTTTGAACAAAACAGAACCATGAAAAATAACGAAGTTAAAAGAATTAATATAAAGATTTGATAATATTTCCGTCTTAACATATCTAAAATGACGGAAGAGAAGACTTTAATAGAAAAGAGGGATGCCGCGCTTTGAAAACGCGGAGAGGATTAAGTTAAGTGTTTTTGCGAGAACTCAAATGGCGTTACGCAAAATTTTGCTTAAGGCAGAAGGCAGGAGGCTTCTACCGACTCGAGTCCTCGGACTAATATTTTATAACTTCGAACATGTTTACTCGAAAACAGCAGGAGTGATAATTTAAAAAAAACGTACTGATCAAACAGACAATATCTATTTAATTGTAACTAATCAATTGACTGAATCATTTAATTGAATATATTCTCACACTTTTGAAAAATATCAAAAGCACCAGAACTTGAAAAGGAATTTGACCAAAAATATGATTTTAGCCGGTGAACTTGAGACCATTTTTAAGCTTTGACGGACAAAAATACAAAAAATTTTTGCTGGAAATATTTTTTCGTGCGACCACTTGGTGGCTTTGTTTTGGGTGATCAAAGTTTTCTTTCCATAACAAAAAAAAAGTACCTTTCTTTTCGCAATTTTTACTAACTTTTTTGTGTACAACGTAAAATTTTGCTCCAGATTGACATCTCATTTTTCATATACCCCAACGATTATTTGGTGTAACACCGGAAATAGAGGTGCCCGAAAACTCGAATTATTTCAAAAAACTGATTTATGGAGCTTTAAAGATACGCAAGCATCAACTTTGTGGAAACGGTATTATCAACTGTGGGTCTAAGATGACAACAGTTGGTGCTAGAGGCGATTCTATGATTTGGTGGTGTAAACAGCAGCACGGTATTTAGCAATTACAGGATAGCTCATTAAAAGGAATAAATGAAAGTAACCATTAGATAGGAAATTTTTGAAGATTCATTTAAATTAATTTTTCAGAGAAATTTTCAAAATTTTACCGATCGCTGATTGGTTGAAGAATAAAAAAGCTCAAAAGTAACTTTTGACCTCAGAAATGAAACCTTATGATCAAATTATTTAACAATTGAAAATTAAGCTTCGATATTTTCTTGATTCAATTTGAAAAATTATAGAATTCCTATCAGCAAAATTTTATAAAATTATGCAGAAATTGAAACATGTTGAATCAAAAAAAAAGATAAATCATCATATCTTCCAGCCAGTGTAAAATGTTCATAAAATTTCAAAATAATAAGTTTTGTTTTAAGGGGTTAGCGGTTGTAAAATGTACATTTTTACTCCACTTTATTCGAATACAAACTGCTTCGTAACTTTTGAGAATAGCGATTCGGTATATCCAATTTTTTTTTATATCAAAGATAGTTCATCAAATTTGAAAATTATTCCAGGAGTATAAATTTGTTTGAAGAATTAAAAATTTCTTTCAAATTTAAAAACTTTTCTGAACAGTTTATAATTATTAAAATCATTTAATTCGATCTTGAAAATTTCCGATTTGTAACAAATTTTTTTTGGAAATTTGTTAGAACTAAATTAAACTGTTTGTCGTAAAATTTATTAATATTCTATAAATATATATAACTAAATATTATAATACATAAGAAATACTAGCCTCAACCAGGTTTTAAATTTTATATTGTACTGACTGACCTTGATTTTTGCCAAAAAAAATTTTTAACTTGAAAAATATTTTGTCAGGAGAAAGTTCAATTAAAGGCAGTTACCGACGCGTTTCACTGTTTTTTAAACATATGTTGTTAAATGACGAAGACTTTTCTAATTTCGAATTTTCAGTATGTTTGAGATAATTGTCTGAATTTTTCAAAAAAAATTTTGTATGACGGTAACGGTAGTGATTCCGGTTGAAAAAGTCGATTTTCGGCTTTTTCACGATTAAATGATTCCGCGAGGGGATATCAGAATTTGTTTTTTCTCGTACGCCCCTCATTAAATGGTTTTTCAGGGAAAATATCGCGTTGGAAATTCGGTTTTAGGTCTATTTGCTCAAAATCGATGAAATTAAAACGTTTAATTTGCCGATTTCGGTATACTCAGCGTTTTGTTGAAATTATTTCGAGCACTAATATCAAAAAGGTTTGACAAAGTTGCTTTTTTGCAATCGATAGGCTATCATCATATTCTTAACAATTATAATAATGCTTTGGAATTCTTATATGTCATATGCATTGCAAGATTTTTGGTTAGTGTACACTTCAGGCTGCTTTTCATCCCCAATCCCGGGGATGAAAAGAAATAGAGATAGAAAAAATAATTAAAAAGGGATAGAAACGGGATAAAAAGGGAATGGGATAGAAACGGGGATGAAAAAGGAATAGAACGGGATAGGGATAGAAAAAAGGATAGAACCGGGATACATAACGGGATGGAGATAAAACAAGATAAAAGGGGGTGGGACTTTCCATCCCTATCCCTCTATGGCTTTGAACTTTCATTCCTATCCAATCCCTATCTCCCTCTTCCCCCCTTGGTTAATCCCTACCAATTTAGGAAGCCTGGTACACTTATGATTAAGGGTGTGAGTGTCGCTTATTAAGCTGTTTTTTAATGTTTTTAAAGACGTTTTCAATCTATTCTGAATTGGTTACTACTGCACTAACTTGCCCGATGTATAAACAAGTCTTCAAGGTCAATTCAGCCACAATTGTAAACCGACCAAAAAAATTACTCAAGAGCTATATGGATTACCCGCCCTCAGAGTACAAATCAAAAATATTTGAATGATACATACAACGCAAGATATTAGCAACCAATCAAAACCCTTGATTGCGAAATAGGCCGATTTCATTGGTCATATTAAGAAAGGATCAACCAATCAAATGCTCAGATTTCGCATTTTTCAAATATTTAGGATTTGTACTCTGAGGGCGGATGATCCATATCCTCCTTCAATTTTATCAATTGTTTACAATTTTTTATGTCCGGCTTCCTTGCAGGTGTACAAACAAACCATGCGTGCCTCTTTAAATTTTTCTTGTTACTAAAAAAACCGAAACTAAAATTTTAATGAAATTTGAATGATATCAAATTTACCGTCGAAAATAATGTTTTTTAAAATCGGGCTTCAATTAATTGTTTGAAGTGCTTCTTTGGAGCCTGACATAAAAAAATTAAAAAAAAAAATTTTCCATACGGTAGCTAATTCTTTCATACGTTCTTGGAAATTATGAATTAAAACGATTCATGCGAAGAAAGTTTACAAGGAAAGTGTTAAAAATCGGATTACAGGTTTCGAAAAAGCCTATTATTTATTGGGTTGCTCACGGTAAAATTTTCGAGTTTCAAACCAGGAGTTTTAACTAAAACCCAAAACGAATTTGTTAGGCAGAATCTTAAAATTATCTTAAAAACTTAAAACTGGAGGATTTTGCAAGGACTTTTTAGTTTAGGGATGGAAAACGGATTATGGCGACCGTACATTTTTTTGTTAAATGCAAAAATACCAACTAATTGATACCTCAGGAGTTCGAAAAAAATATTTAAAATTTTTTTGAAAATTAACTTTTGGACAAAAATGGGGTCAAAGTTAGTTTTTTTACTTTTTTACTTATTTTTGGGTCGGTACGGTCAGAAGTACATATACCATCAAAAACTACATAAAAATGCCTATCTTTGAGCATATAAAAATATCAACTTAGGGGGGCTCGAACTGACATCTACGATTCAATATTGTTTTTCACAATTTCTTTAGCTTTTTCAGTAAGTTTTAAGGCTTTTCACTAGTTTTTGGTCGGTATGGTCAGAAAAAACATAAACCAATAAAAACTACATAAAAGTGTCTATAGTGTGAGCATAAAAAAATATTCACTTAGGGAGTGCCCGAACTGACATCTAAGATTCAATATTGTTTTTTACAATTTTTTTTTTGCGTTTTTTGTTTGTTTTAAGTAGCGTCAGTACCGATTTTGGCAACAGAACGTATTTTTTTCAGAAACGCTAGAGTAAAAAAAATCAAAAATTTTAAAATATTTTTCAATAATCGAAATTTTCGAAATTCACTTTTTCAGTAAAATCTAATCAAAAAAGTCTGATTCCGTGAATTTTTCTTATTTTGTCGTAATGGTTGTTTGACCGAGTCTCAAACTTTTGCGACAAAAATTTTCTTCGACTGGACAAGGCAAGCGAAAATTGTGATTATAGGGTATTTGTCTCCAAAAACTGATTTGAACTGGCGCGCCATGACATGGTCGTTCGCGAAAGACAACTTGTAGCAAATTTTCCGAAGATTAATTTTTCATAAAAAAGTCCGAAACGGCTGGAGACCGATATAAATGATTTAAATTTATAGATTTTGCATAATGAGCCTCAAAATTTTTATTTTTGAACAGAATTTTAAAAAGGGTTTAACTCCCGTAGTGGCCGACAATCTCTGGACCCGTAGTGTCTTCTTAATTTTCCAGACGTTTAAATCGAGCATATAACCGAAGATTCATTATTAACATACATTTTTAAATGGTAATAATAGTATTCAAAGATTTCTCTACAGTCCTATAAAAACAATTTGTGAAAAAAGTTATAAAAAGGCATTAAATGTGAATAAGAAAATTAAAAACTCTCATTTTCGCCAATTCTCACAAAAACGTGCATAAGTAACACAAATTTAGGGTCAATTTGGCATTTTCAAATTTCAAATATCAAACCGTCACCAATTAAGGTTTAAAATCTGCAAAAAAAATTTATTCTTTTTATTAAAATTTTTACGAAATCAGTTTCATAAAAATTAAAGAAGAGAGATTTCACAGGGGGATTGTTGCTCTGTGGCGACCTTTCAGTACATAAATAACCCATAGTTGCTACTATTTTCATCAGAAAATTGACCCTTTCGATTACTCTGAGGGTACTAACGAGTCTCTACGATGAACTTTGAAATTTACTGTAATTTGATATACGGACTGTATAATACGGTACACAATCAACGGTATTTTGAAAAAGTACTCAAATAACATAAAAAAATTAGGGGGGGGGGGTAGAACTTCAAACGTTTTTAAAACTTTTTTCTCATTACAACAAAGTCAGAATAAAATCACGTGACGAAAAAATGCAAAAAATAGGTTTGGAATATGTCATAAATTAATCCTTATTTCCTGTAAAATAAGATCACGTGAGGTTTTTGGAAAATATTATTATGATCAAAACTCTTAAATTAGGTGTTGATTGGCCCAAAAATTTTTCGGCGTTATTTGATCACTATTTGTTTACTTGTATGAAAACCTTATTTCCTAATTTAAAGTTCACGTGATCGTTTTTGGACTTTGGTGTAATGGAAAAAATTATCCAAATAGTCGATCTATTACTTTGTAAATTGTCATTCAAACATGATTAAGGGTCCTAACTTGCGATTTAAGGCCATCTGGTCACGAAAGTACAGAAAGACACTTCGGGAGTTAAGCAAGGTTTCAAATCTTATTCAGAATTTGAAAAAAATTGAAAAGATAGTTAAATTTGTAAGAAAAGTTCCTAATTTGTAGAATAAATAACTGTTTTAAAATGTTTGTCTGTGTTTGAAAAAATAGTAAAATATTATCAAAATGACATGTTTCAAAAAAATCGAAATTATAAACCAAAGTTCAAATTATAAAAGATTTTCTGAAACTTTTTGAATCTTCATGGATATATAAATTTTTTAAATTTCATTTTATTTGTAAGCGAATCTTTTCAATTTGTACACAAATTTTTTAAGTTAAATGTTTCCAAAAATTTATCTTCTTTATAAAATGATTTGAAAATTGTTAAATTTTGACGCGAATTGTAAAAGTAAGAAATTTTTTGCTCCTGGTTAACCTCATTCACCGGTTGGTTCAACATGCTATCTTAAAAATATAATTTAAAACGTCTTCCAGAGATTACGAACTAGCTTATCAGAATGTTTAAGTCAGTTCCTATGTCTATGCCGAGAGAAATAAGCAATTCAAAAAGTCCATTTTGCCTATAGAACCCCCTTAAGCATTATTTTACTTTTGCAATCATAAAACTACCCAAATGACAGCAAAAAATTTTTTGAAAATTTTCCGTTTTTTTATTTTTTTCACATGCCCAAAAAACAGTGGTTTATCGCATATTCTAGAGAAAATTTAGCACTTATCGACAAAACGGCTTTCCTTATGTTAGACTTACCAATTTTACAGGTTATGTTAAAATTAAGGTTTATCTAAAAATAAAATCTGAGAGGAGATATATTTTCCGTTTCGGCTTAGGTTTCCCTGTCTCGCTTATGTGTCTGGAAGTGTAAGCGTACAAAAAGTTTTGATACATTTCTGACGTAAGCTGGCTTCTACAAACTGGCTTATCTGAATTATATCCCCGAGGCCCTGTTTGGCTAATATTTAATCGAGAATATGTCAAATTAGAGGCAGGGATACCATTAAGAAAGTTTTTATAAATTTCAAGTTTAACACAAATTGACGGAAGTCTACAACTTTATAAATTTTGGATTACCCAATTAATTTTGTGATTGAATCATTGCATTCAAAATGCTGATTAATCACAGAACAGCTTAGATTTAGAAAAGTTTTAATGCCTTATGGTGATATTGATCATTAAGAGATGGTTTTTTTAAGTTCTCCCTAATTATTAAGCTTCACAAACACAAGCCAAATAACAGGAAATATTTTAACCAATTTTGCATTTTTCAAAAAATACTTAGAAAAAATCGAAAAAATGCGAAAATTTCGAAAACAAATTTCAGATGATTGGGTTCTTAGTACACTTAATTATCACCCGTATCAATTTGGAGCATTTTTAATGCCTCTAAGGCCTTTATTAAATTCACAGTTGCATACCCCTTAAAGACTTTCCTGGTTAATTTTATGAAAATATTTCCATATCTCGTTGTAATTCAAGGGTTCGTGAAATATATCAAGAAATTAGCAACCAAAGGCAAGATTAATTTTGTCGGGCCTACCTTCAGGTAAGTTAATTTTTTTGAACACCCTGTTCACATTGTTCGCGATTTTTACACTAGCAGGAATGAAGCTAAGAATCGAAAAATTGCGTAGGTTTTCTCCAGTACAATTGAAAATACGGCGATATTAGGCCGGTGATATAGCGCTTCCTGTATTTAAGTGATTTTGAAAACGATATATTATCATTAAAAAATAGAAATAACAAAAGATTGTTACCGTCTTTTCAGTGAAATGTTTAATTAAGATTTTTTTAAATAAAATGTTGCTGCAAAATTACTGAAAATTGCAATAGAAATATTCCTTACGAATATATTTTAGAAATATGATGTAATCTTCGAATGAACTTATAATGAGCCCGAAAAACTGCAAGTAATTCAATACTGAAACAAATTTCTTTAGATAATTATTTGTGGATTTAGAGCAGGCTTGTAGAAGGGATGGGTTTCGCGTGGGTTTGGCATCCCTGGTTTCAGCAAAAGATAGAAGATAAAATAGGGATAAAGATATAAAATCTGGTCAGGGACGCATCTTTTTACAAGCCTGACCTGAAGAGTTTTCGTGGAAACCTAAATTAGAGCTTCATAAACTATCTTTGCCATTCAATTTGCCATTTAAATTGAGAATTACCTGCAGAACTGCACTCTTGGTCTTCAAAACATCTGATGCCAGAATGATCGCTGATTTCTGATCCACATTCTTGTGAGTTCACATTTTCTTTCAAAAAGCATCGATTAACACTATTTTTATAACCAACAGCCATACAGTTTGGTTTTCCTTCACATAGTGTCACACATTCTTCGAAACTGTTCGCGGGGAAAAATGTCGACCCATCGTTTAATATGCGGTCATCGATGTCAGCCGGGTAGTTACAATTTGGTTCATTTGTAAATTTGGTTGAAACACATGAATCACATCGATCTTTGAATATCATTTTAATTTTATTAATTTTATTCAAAAGGGGAAAAAAAGGTTGTGCTGTACACCTCTCAAGATAAAAGCTTATCCGAAAAAGTTCAGAATAACTATCAGGTTGACTCGTGCATAGTGTACATGGTTGGTGATACATGGTCGTGGCTTCAATATTTATATTTACCGACTTTGATTCAAAACACATATCTTTTCATCATACTTTGATTAATTAATGCCGGTGAATTATTCACAATTTTTAAATAATGAGGCTTTTTAAAACGACTTATTCAATGTTGTTATTATATAGCTGAATCTTATCAAAGATATCTAGCTGAAAAAAATAAAACAAATTGCTCCGAACCAGTTCCTTTTTTTGAGATAACTGTAATTATCAGTTTTTGTTGAAAAATAAAAACAATGGTTTGATTTGAACCATCTTTTATTATTTAATTTTCTCTTAATATTTGAGCTGAGTTTGAGCTATCTAAGAAGTCAATCGGATGAGTCATTTTCAAAAGCCAAATAATATAAACATTGTCGGCTAATTCACCATCATTTATTAACAAATTGTGATAAAGGGATATATTTTTTGATAATAATTTAAGATGAGGGACTCTGAATCCGAGTCGGATAAAAAAAATATGAACTTTGAGACCACCGTATACACTAGGCACGACGTTATCTGAATCTTTTCAAGTATCTTGAGTACACATGCAATTATTGTGAACACTTGTCAAACTGCGACCCTTGCCTTGACCCTTTAACATTGTTCAACCAATTAAAAAGTAAAAAAAATGATTAAGTTATCTGTGCAAAAAGTTAAGCTCAGAAATTAATGAAAATTATTTATTGCTTTAGCTAAAGCTTAAGCTAAAAGAATTAAGCATTTCACGTTTTTTTGTATTCAAATATGTCCCCGTTTTTAAGATTTCGGTTTTTTCGTCTTTCTTTTTAATCTTCGATTTTGACGTCGAAATCGTATAAAAAGAAATTTAAAAAGTTAAAAAAAATGGTCACGACCGTTTTAGACGGTTTCTGATAAATTAAAAATAAACACAAATTTTACCTTAATTAAGACAACTTTGATAGCAAACGCGCGTTTTTTGAGAATTTTTACAGAAGAAGATTTATTAAGTAAAATAATCTATCGGACAAAACCAGATTGAATGACGGAAACTCAAAAGTGGCAACTGTTGTTCGGAAAATTTTCTGAAAATTTCGAAGTGGCAAAAAGTTGACCATCAAAAATAAAAATTTGCAAATCTGTCAAATTGCACCGAGGCTTTTACGGAAGTTGGTGCTATCAGACAGATTTGCATTTTTCATTTTTTTTCTCTTGATGGTTAACTGTTTACCACTTCAAAATTTTCAGATGAAAACTGTTTCAAATGAAAAATGCCACTGTTGAGTTCACTTCGAAAAATCATCGTCTATTAAAAGAATGAGCGAAAGTCTCTTTATTTATGTTTTCTTTATCTTTTAAAAAAATATAAAAAACGGTCTACCACCGTTTGAAATTTATTTCATTTGTATTTATAAGGGAATGGTAAAATGTGAAAAGTGAAATGGTTAGAAAATCAAAGTGTAAACAAATGGTCAAAATATCAAACAATTTGAGAAAGGGTGAAATTTCCACATGATTTAAAAGGTGAAATGTAAAAGAAAAAAAAGGTTTAAAATTTATTATTTAAATGTTTAAAAAATCGAAATTAAAAATGTAAAATAGTTAACCTGGAGGAATAAAATGTTATAACAGAAGGTGAAATTGGAAGGGTTAAAAAGAAAACTTGTAAAAAATAAGGGTTGAAATTAACGTTTTACGAAGATGATCACTGAACTAAAAATATGCCACAAAATTTTCTATTTAATTAGGCAACCAAAAGTCTCTTTAAAGCTACCAGTGAAAATTCATTCAAAATCTTGTCAAAATTCATATTTCTCGAAATTGAGTTAATTTTTTAATATGTGTTTAATTCGATTACATTATCTTAAATAAACTGAAATTTCAGAGAATTACGGCCATCCGTAATCCAAGGGGTTGTATAGGCAGCCCATGTTGAACCAGAAATCTAGTTAAATTAATTTAACAATTTTTGATCTCGGCGTGGCTTGTTTAAACTAAAGTTATAATTTTTATAAAAATTGTGAGAAATTGTCAAAAATTAAATAAAAAATTAAACTTCCTCCAAGTGGAAAAATGTTTTATTGTCTCGCGTTAGAACAGTCAATAATTTTACTATAATTTTGACTTTAGGTTTCAGGGAAATTATGCGCAAGGTTCGTGTTGTGCTATCAAAAACTTGTTACAATAACCTTAACAATAATGATTTTCAAATAAGGATCCCGGAAGTTGAACCTGAAATTGAAAATTCGGAACAAATTCGAACTGGCAAAAATAGACATTTTTATTAAATTTTGAAGCACTTTTATGTTCAAAATATAACATAACAAGAAACTTTTTTTTAATATACATGTTCTGTGAAAAAATAAGGTGACAATTTGTTTTTTAATTTTTTTTACTCGCTGTTAACTGAATTCACTGTTTGATCGAACATGCTATGAAAAAATAAAAAAAATACATCTTTTGAAATTTTATCACTATGATTTTTTTAATCACTTCAAAGTACAAAAAATATATTAAAACTGTTATTCGATTACGTATTCACTCGGTTTAAACCGCAATTAGAGACGGCTCAACGGCTTGGTCGGCTTCGTGGAGCCAGATTATTAAATGCCAATTTTCTATGGTTTATAAATGATCTAATTCGAAAAATTATCTCGCCAATGATTAAAAATTGGTCAAAAGTTCAAAATGAGGCATTTAATTTGAACGATAAAAACAGATGCAGTATTAATTTTAAAGTGAAGCGTGATTTGTTCGCCAATCTGCGCGAAGATAACTCAGAAGAACTGAAGACTCAACAATAACAATTTTGTATAATCGATATACAATAATATACGTTCTGCAGCAGATTCAACTTTACCGTGATCGAAAAAAAGTCTAATTTATTCTGAAAAATAGCATCAACATGTTTTTGAAAGATTTGAGATTTTTTCTCATAAATAAGTAACGTTGCCTAAATTTGTTTCCTGCAACACACTTTTGAACCTACGCCTGTTTTTGACCGGCGTTAGTTAAGCGTGTGGAGGCGCGCAAAAGTGCATAGTGGATCGAAAAGAAGATTAGGAACGTTACTGTAATCAAGGTAATTTCGAAAATAAGGGTAGAAAAAAACGTTGAAAGTCAATCCCCCTCTGCACAGCCGTACGGGTGGCTGAAAGTTAATAAAATTATATGCAAAATTGAATCAAATTAAAAATAACTATTTTGCAATGATTGATAATAATCAGCTTCATTTTTTATATGACTAATTTTTTAGTTTTATATTATTTTACATTTTTCCTCAACATAACTTTGTTGGTAAATTGAACGACATATATTTTCTAAAGAATTTTTTATCAAGCGACCATATCCGGATATGTCAAATAGCACCGAGGCCCTTAACCCTAGTGATTTCACCTCCATAGTTATTTGTGTATATAACAGGTTTATACCGTGACCACGACACATCAGCTTACTTGGACCCAATTTCAAGTCAATAAAAATGAAGTGAAACACATAAAAATTAATAACAAATTCATTTCGGTATGATCCGTATTTTTTTTAAAGTGATCAAACACAAATTGTCGCGTGTGAAGAAAAACGTTGAAAATATAATTTTTTTTGAAAAATGCATGAAAAAATATTCCAAACCATAATTATCTATTTTTTTCAATTTTTATCAAAACTCAAATAAAATAAATCAACAGCGTACCTGCTGAAACTGATGATGCCAGTGATATTATTAGCGATACCACATTAAATTTTCTCATTGTCGGAAACCGAAATTCGGAATGAATTTAAGCAAAATAATTTTCTATTTTTATAGTATATGCTGGCGCTAAACTTTTGGAGTATTGCTGCAAAATCAGCAAGATCGCTGGTGCTATGGAGCAAGGCCTACGGTTATTCAAGAAGAAAATAACTAAGTTGGTTAACGGACAATTGACTAAACATATTGCGAAATTTTCACTTTGTTTTATAGTACATCTTGAATTTATTTTTAAATTACAAATTGTTGGAATTATTTTTTAGATTCCTCAAAAAATTCTGTAAAGATTGGTTTTGATCAAAGCCAATGGTCAGTAGTAATTTATTTGTTAAATTCCATTAACATCTTGGAAAGATCAAATTGTTAAGGATTGTTAAGGATTAAAACGTTTAAAGGATTAGAACAACCAGTTTTGCTATTTCTGGTTTTTCATATCAGCAATTTCAATTATTCACATCTTTTCACATCATATCATTAAATTTTCGCGTTTTTCAGTTAATCTTCAAAAGAATTTTATTTTATGAATTCGTTCAAATTGTGTTGGCCGTTAACGCGCATTATTAATTTGATGGAAAGCAACTGAGATCAACATTGATCAACGTGAAGCCAAAAGCACGTTAAGGGGGTGTGTGACGATATCTGAAGGTTACCAAAAAACTTTTTTATCAACTTTAATTATAAAAATCCTCCGACGGATTATTCTAATATTTTTTTTTTATTTTGAGGTTTTGTGACAAAAAATTGGCTTCAGAATGTATAAAATTGATGGTCACATTATAAGGAATTTCAAATAAAGGCACAAATATCGTTCTTAGTTTTCAATAACATTTTATTGTGTGAATAAACACATTTGACTTCAAGAATTTTCAAAAAAAGTTGAAATTTACTTTTGTCAATCTTTTTGTCAAAAACATATTTTTAAAGTTTTTAAAAATAAGACAAACAAAATTATTTTGAGACCCAAAGATAAAATGTAAGAGAAATGGGGCCTAGCGATCTCAAACTGGGCTTTTTCATTCGTTAAAAGAGTACTGGTCGCATTTGAAGACTCGGACATGGAATTTTCCAGATTAGTTTAAAAATGTTTTTTTCTGAAAATACGGACAAAAATAAGTTGATCAGATGTCTTTTTATTTTCATTTGTCATAAAAAAAAGTATTTTTCATCGCGATTTGAACATATTCAGTGTGATTTTTTTCAAATTTTTTGAAATTTCTGAGAATTTGAATCGCGGTTTCCAAAAGACGAGATACAAAAATGCAAATTGTCGAACTAAGGGCTTTGCGCGTATCTCAAGGATCGTAACATACCAGTTTTAGGTTTCTGCCGTCAAAATCCAGAGAGGAGTAGTATTTTCCCGAGGCACTCAAAATAAGGCTAAAAAAACAGTTTTTTGCTCATTTAAGCGCCGGATAAATTTTTTGAGTAAAACTGAACTTGGGTTCTGCCCACGTTCTCTGTGGTCAATAAAAGCTATAAAAGTATTCTCTATCTTCAAAACTCAGGAGGAGTAGCTTTTGAAGTGAAAAAGTACCACTTTTGAAAGGTCGTTCCTGATTGGTCGGCCAATCAGAGGCCTTCGATTTGTTCTGTGAAAGCAAGATTAATGTTCAATTATCCCTAACTGAAATACATATGTTCGTGCTGTTCCTAGTACTTCATTGAGGCGACGCTGAAAACCCTGTTTTTGGCCTTAAAATGCGCCAGTACTCCCTTAAAGCACAAATTTCGTAAGAAGATTGTAGGGGGATTAGGGTATCACTGAGACTTAGTGACTGTAGGCATAAACCCAGAATGAATGGCAGAAACAAATTTCCGTATTCATAAATTAAACCCGAATGCCAAGTAACAAAATAACCTATGTGAAATAAATGACGAATTAGCTTTCATTTTGTGGTCGCCTTGAAAAAATTACTATCTTAGCGTCAGTCACATAAATTGATTCTCTGAGTGGTGGTGATGGGTATAAAATATTTGTCTAGGCGCTGAAAATATCTGTCAAGGCGTTTAATGTAGGCGCTGAAAATATTCAGAATTTTTTATGTTTTGAGGCCTGAAAAATCTGATTTTGATGACAAATCGTTAAATTTTAAGAATATCTTTTCTGAGTGATCAGCATTCGTTCTGCCAAGTGATAATAAGTTTTTCATATTTAAAAAAAATTCATTGATTTTATAAATTGATTACTCATCAAACAAGCCATCCGTGACCTTCGAATATGTTTAAGTGTGCATGATTTTTGTCCAGATATGTCAGTGGGAAATTAAATTTAGACGAAAAATTTGTATACCTTATGTTACATAAGTTATGTAACATGAGTTATGTTTCAGTCAACAATTAGGAAACTTTGTTACAAGGCTTTTAACATTTGTTCAGTCCTAAACAATTGTGGGAAAGCCCGGGTTGACATTTCCAAGTGTTGTAAAATGTATATCTGAAGTCGGATAGCCTTATCGGTATAACTAACTCAAAAACTGTTTATAACTGTTGAAAAGTCAATGAAATGGCAAATATTTTAATTTAGTTTTCAAATGTATTTTTTGTGACCCAAATCGAAAAAATGTTTAGGTCCGTATTATCTTTTGACTGGGAAACTTACAAAACGTTGGCATTACGGGCGCCTTTAATTCGATCTGCTGAAATGCAAAAAATAGCAAATTTTACAAAAACAATATTCATCCCCTAAAATGAGTGCAGCAGATAGTGGTCGGACATCCGGTGATCACATTCACCTGATTATGTCCAGCTGATTAGATATTAAAATATTATGTAGTATTATTTGCTCACATTAGTCGCTCATTAACAATATTTTTCAAGCTGCGGTGATTCCCCCTCGAAATATGTCCGCGGCGTCGCACCACTGCCCCCAGTGTGAGGGCCCAACGTTTTGTAAACGCCCGGTTTTGACTTATTAATTCCGTTATTGCAATTTTTTCCGCAATTTCGAAATTTCACACTCACAACCCTTTTAAACCATATCATATTAATTTTTTTCATTCGATTCCAAAAAATTTTATTTTATTTATACGAAAACAAGCATCGTAATTAAATATTTAAAAGACATTTATCTGAGGCCTTTTTCGTCAATTGTGCCAATTAATTGTGTCTACTAACAAATACATTTTTTTGTCAATCCGCCGTTAACAAACGTTTTTAATTAGGTCAAAAGCAGCTAAGACCAACTTCGACCAACCATTTGCAAGCTTTATGGAATAATTTCTCTAGTTAATCTTTCGGGATAATTTCCAGGAATCTTCGTCAACTTTCTGTATTTTCATTTTTGAACTTCATAACATGTGACTATTTCGAAGTTTAGCATTTTTCAGGTTTTTTACAAGACATGACATTTACACTTCACCTAAATTGATGATTTGTTTATAATCCACGAGTTAAAATTGCGCAGAAGTACGGCAAACAATTAACAAGCTCGTCAAAGTAGCATTCCGATGGTTAAATGTTAAAAAAAGAGGATGAAAAAAAAATTAAATTGCAAAAATTAGATTTGCAATTAGTTTAACATGCATTTTAAATAAGCTGACACTGGTACCACATTTTCTTAAAATACTGATATTTGTTAATAATTATGGTGTTAATTTCAGCTTTTGACGTTTAACGTTAAACCCTTCACGCGGTAGGAACGGCATGAATTTTGCACTGATCATTTTCATACTTAGGTTCAAATTGTAGCGCCTGAAAAATATAGTGTTCTGTACACAAATATAAAATTGTCAGCTTCTGCTCAAAACATAAGAAACCAATTTATGAAATTGTTGATTTTTAAGGGTGGGTCTAAACTTAATGAAACCCAGGAAAAATGTTCTCAAATTGTATTGTCATGACTTCTTAATAAAAATATAGAAAATTATGAGCTCGTTCATTTCAATTAAAAAAAACAATTTTGATTGTTTCAAAATTAAATTGTTAAAAATTGAAAACGCAAATAAATTATGAAAACTGTCGAAGAAATTCGGACAAAACTCTCTACAATAGTTTGCACGGACGCTACAGCTGCACATTGATGTATGTTTTGAATGTTTTACTTTCAAATCCACGGAGTAGATACATTGTGATAAGGACTCTTTAAGGGGGTAGCATCCACTCGGAACACTTGAGTCAATTTAACTTACGAAATTAATAAGCTGTTTTTCTTTTTTTGTGCTTATTATCGTTAGCTGAGCCAGAATAAATGTGCATCTACTTATAAAAATAATTTTTGTCTATTTTAGGAAAGATTTGAGTCCGAACTCCGTTTTTTGCCAAATTATTTTTTGTGTCACTTTTTTCGACCTGATTTATTTTTCTGTTCTCTTTCATAACCTGAAGACGAATAAGAATTCGAAACATGTTGTGAAATACTACTTTTAATAGCAAATAAATAATTTATATTTGTGCCTCGAAAAACCCAATAAAATTCAATTGTTGAATTCGTAAAATTTTCGAAAAAAATCAAAGCATTATGAAAATTTTCCGCATTATTGTTCAAAATTTTTTCTTCTTTTTTGCAAATAAAATCAAAAAAATAGCCACTTTCACTTTTTTCATGCATGTCTACATATTTTCTGACAGCCGTTGGAAAAATCATAAAATCTTTATTTTTCATCTTCTGTCGAATTTTATGGAAATATTATAAAAATTTTCCGCAAATCATGTCCAAAATTTTCAATTAGTGGTTTTTGAGTTGGTCGCGCGATTTTCATTTCTTAGCTATCGATGAAATTTTTATCACTCGGCTGTACAATCGATAAATGTCATTTGGCACTAAATATTTGATAATTTTATGCTGGTTAAAAATTCCAAATGAAATTGTGGGTGTAATAAGCGCCATTTCTTTAGATAGTAAGAACATTTTTAAATATCAAAACGCAAATTGTAAAGGTCAATTTTATCTCAAAAAAGTTGTTTTGTCTTCTTTTTGCCATTTTTGACCATTTTCATGGAAAAAAACTTTAATATCAAGGAAATTTTTTAATAAGCAACTTAAAAACAATACTTTTTAGCGCATATTAACCCAACAATGTCTCAAATTCTATGGTCGGGTTAAGTTGAATTGCGAGTTCCAAAGATGGGAAGATGGTTTTTAGTATTTTCACAGATAGTTAGTTATGTTAAAAAATTAAAAATATAAACGTTTGCAAGAATGCAAGGACACTTTTATTGAAGATAAAGAATAAAAAAATAAATTTTCACATGTTTTTTCTTTCATTTATCGCTATGAAAAAATGTACCAATCTGCCGGATCGATGCCACCCCCTTAATAAAAGGGCCAAAAACTGTTTTTTGGTTATACTTTAGCCAACTCCAGATTTCTAAAAAGGCTTTAAGATGATCTGCTCACGTTCTGTCTAGTTAATGAAGGTCATAATTCAATGTTGTACATTGAAAACTGAGGAAGGAGATACATTTCGAAAAAGATTTCGTAAGTTTTGCGAGGATGCAAGATTTTTGTTTATTTATTAAACAGGTAATATTCGATCCAATAATCTGTACTTTTACAACAATTGGCCATTAGAAACTCCGAATATCAGCTTTTTTCCGGCGACCACCTCCCATACTTAAAATTTCAAATTTTTTCGAGCAATATCTTGATAAAAATTTCAAGCATTAAGAAATTCAAAAACTGGGTTCTTCTCTTTGAGCAGATAATTACATTTTTTTAAAAAATAAATAATAATTAATAAGACTTAATAAATTAAAGTTGGTAATTCTTATGGGGGATTTCTGAATACTGATACTTAAAAATATACTTTAGGGGAAATTGATAATTAAAATCCAACGTTGTTATGTTTTTTTTCAAATTTTGTTTATTTCTCAAAATTAAGGATGAATCGTGTAAGTCTTGAAAATTCGTTGTGACTGTCTTGAAACTTTAGAATCATTATTGATTTAAATAATTCTAGGTTTTAAAATATTCTTTTATAAAATAAAAAAAGAGAGAGGATTAGAATTTTTTTGCGCGGAATCCCAAAACGATGGAAAAAAAAAAAAAAGGGGGCCCCCCTTTTTTTTATTTTTTTTTTTGGGGGGGGTGAAAAAAAAAAAAAAAAAAAATTTTTGATTTAAAAAAAAAAATTTTTTTTGGCAAAAAATAAAGGGTACCTTGTAAATACAGTAAAAAAAATTTTTCAAAAAAAAAACGCACAAACGGTCCAAATTTTTGTCTTTCAAAGTTTTTAATCGATAACTTTATAATGATTCTTGTATATCTAATGTATGTTAAGATCGTAAAATGGGCGAATTTTTAATGGTGGAATGGGTAAGTTCTTGCCGAAGATCCGAGTCTAACGAGTTAACCAAAGTGTTGATAAAAGGGATAATGATGCCGAAAATTAATTTTTTTA